>WJEZ01000704.1:0-24158 GCA_009869925.1 Thalassaphorura encarpata
AGCCACTGTTTGTAGATGAGTAGATAAAGTAGTTGTTGGGTTCTTTAATTTTTAAACTATAAACTTATACACACTCACAAGAGGTTGCTTGCGATAACAGTGACCCTGTGAAACAAAACTAAGCTCAAATGTTAAAACAAGAGTTTGTAAAATATACGTAAGTACGTCAAGATTAATACCAAATGATCCAACCTTACGCTTAATACTACGTATTTTTGTCTATGTCGTGAAGTTACATTTCGACGGCTTTAGCCTAGAACTTAAACAGAAGTTTAACTAATTTTTCCGAATATTCGTATGAGCAACATCCAATGAACTTGCTTTTTATTTTGAGCAGAATCGTACGGCTGAAAATAGTTCCAAGACGTCTTAAATTTTGCTGTTATTAAAATATTTGCCTAAAATTAATTATCTGGCACTAAAAACTATTCAACTTTATACGCAGTCACCGATTTTGGCTTAAAAGTCTACACTGAAACGGCCATAGCTGAAAATTTAAACGGAAAGATTGACGATTTTTTCTTAGATTTCATATACACATTGTTCAGAAAACTTACAGGTTGTTTTTTGGTACATTCGTACGGCAAAAATATAATTCAAAACATGTTAAATTATATAATGCCTCGTTATAAAATCATGTCTTTAATGTTGTGTGTAAAATTAATATCTTCACGCTATTCATATTTACGAATTGGCATATTTGAATTTAGCTTGAACATGTACCAGCAAATCTTAAACAAAGGGTTGAATAATTTTTTCACAGTCAAACGAACAAACAAGTCTAACAAACGGGCATTGTTTCAAAAATTTGGACTTTGCATTGGAGTTTTACAACAGAATTTTTAGTGTACAACAAAATTGCATATTTATTTGCACTTTCTTGCGTTCAATAGACGCTTCTAAATTTTGCTCTACTTCAACTTATAATTTGCTGAAACCCCTAGCATGTAAAATTTCAACTCTTGTAGCTCACCAATTAGTCCGTCCACACTATTATTGTATTCTGAGCAAAGTCGAATTAGGAAAATATATAGGTAAACTAGGGAAGACCAGCATCTAAACTTATACGGAAAATTGAACGATTTGCTTGTGATTCGGTAGAAATTTCAAATAAAATGGTCAAAATGTTAACAAAATAAAAATCCAATATATATGCTCAAGAAACTAGGCCCCAAAAATTGAGTTAATAACCTCCATTTTTACAATTCATATAATTATTGCATCAGTAGTTCTCCATTTATTTTAAAGAAAATACTTTCCGAACTAGTTGACTAAACATAAGGAAAGAACTGGGATCTCAATTTTAGGCATATACTACGCTAGAATTTATTCAAAACAAGTCGTCCTTAATTAAACAATATAAAACAGAACCCAAACGTCTGGTTCGGTACTGCAAAGAAATAATAAATCCGTTCAAGTAAATAGGCATCAGTATAAATTTGTTTCTTTACACATGATTTCCTAATTCTAAGACTGAAGTGTACTAATATCACTGGACAGAGCAGATCCAGATATTAGACGGAGCGATACTTTTTTATTGATCAAACAATAATTGGTCAATTTATAGTTGATCAAATAAAAGTTAATCAATTTTTTATTGATCAATTATTCATTGCTCAATTTTTAATTGATCTATTTTTACTTGCTCAATTACAAATTGCTTAATAATTTATTACTCCATTCGTGTATTGATCCAATAATAATTGATCAATTGCATTTAGTTAAGCACACATATGAGTCAAGCATTTATGCAGTTCTTGCCCCCCCCATACTTTATTTCATAGTGTGATGATTACCAGTTTCTATGCTTACTTCTTGACTGACACACATGACTTCTGGCAGTCGGTAGAGCGGAAATGAGAACAAACTAGTTTTTTTAACTTGCGCATTTTCGTTTTAGTAACTAATTTGAACCTAGTTGAGTGAAGCAGTACAATTTTGAATTTTGAGTTTTCTGAAAATTAATAAATTTCAAACTAGTTGATCAAGTAAGTATATTAATTTTGAAGTCTCGATAATCGTCCCTCTTATAAAAAGATTACACGGGAATTACTATGTTGCGGTGTACAATAACTCGATTTATCCTAATTCTTAATTGTAGGAATGTCTGACGTAGAAGAACGCGGAGGCAAGCGGCAAAAAATGGATGCTTATAGCGGTAGGAACTGATTTAATTGGGTTAATTTTTAAAATAATTGGTTAACAGCTTTAAAGATAACGGACACAAAAAATTATCGTTTTAGTCAAGGCAGCTTTGACTGGCAAATTCCATTTTATGTTTTTCAGACGAGTTTTTGAAGTTTCTCAAAAACATGGAGGAAATAAAAGGGCTAACAGAACAATTGGCAGCGGAAAGGTGAAATTAGTTTCCTTTCCAACCGTGTTCACTAACTTTTTTCACATTTCTCTTAAATATGTATTCAATGAAGGGACAAAGTTCAAGGGCAACTGAAAACAGCCAATAATCGAAAAGGGCGCTTGACGGACCTAATTAAGGAACTTGAAACGGAATATGCAACCCTACAGAGAAAAGTGAATCAACTTCAGGAGGAACTACAAAAAGTCCAAGAGCCTTAGGTTGTAATTTTCCAAGTGTGTTCCAATTTCACATATTCCGACTATTTTTTGATTACGCAATTTATACCCTTATTATTGGCTTCATTGTCTAATCAAAATAAAAACAATTTATCAGTGGACATTCTATTCTCATGAGCCCATATCTGCTGTTGTTTAATTAACCAATGTTCTTGGCCTAATCGGAGGTTGCTAAAATAATGAATTTTTTGTAAATGGCACTTAACTATTGTGACAGGGTTGAACGTAAAGTAATATAAAATAAAGTAAACAATATGCTTTGAAAAGGCAACATCAGTGTGAATAATACACATGAGTCGTACAGTCAGTCAGACAACTTAAACCACAAGTAGACTTTGATACTACCAGGTTCTAAAATATTTAATTTTCAGGAGTCGTACGCTCGTACGGACACTAAAAAGTTAAAAATGTTTTGGCTAAAACCCATGGAAGTGAAAGCATTCATTTTATAGTTCAGATTCATTATATACTACTCACTCATCACTTCAACCAGAATACTACTCCAAATTAGTCCTCCCCACGGGTCGGGTAATTGGATTACCCGAACCCGTACCCGTATCCGAACCCGACTTCGCACCCAATTCCCGAACCCGTACCCGTACCCGCCAACTTACAGATTCGTTTACCCGAACCCGTACCCGATCCCGAACCCGGTACGAAAACATAGACCCGAACCCGGACCCGGTACCCGGGTTCTGTACCCGTGTACACTAAAAATTGTTTCATTTTCTCTATTTTTATAATTTTTCTTTAACTTCTAAGGCTATTTATTTCATATTTAATATTAATGTAATATTATTATTAATTAATATTTAATTCAGTCTTAGCATTTCCTAATATATTGTCAACCAGTGTCCGAAACTAAAATGTATCGACCTCAATAGGCAATGAATTTGAATTTGAAACATCAACTTCACCCTGATTGTCATGTTCTGACACCAGGAACAACTCACTTTTACATTTCTACTGCTTGTGTGTACTTTTGAACTTGAATTAATGTAAGCTAGTGCTTAAAGTGCACAACAATATAACGAAAGAGAGATTTACATGAGTAATTTTAAAAATCCTGGTTCTCAGAGAGGTCTTGGAGCCATAGAAATTTCTCAAGTCGAACCCGTGTACACGATGTTTTGTACACGGGTAAACGGGTACGGGTTCAGCTGGTGACCCGAACCCGGACCCGTATCCGAACCCGCATCATACGGGTACAGAAATTAATACCCGTTCCCGTACCCGTTTTCAGTCGGGTTCACAAATCCTGCACCCGAACCCGAACCCGTACCCGTATCCGAACCCGGTACACGGGTTCGTACCCGTACCCGTGGGGAGGACTACTCCAAGTTTAAACTCGACTGAAAAGGCTCAAATTACACTAAAAAACTTCTCGAGTCTAAGGTCGTCCCATATTATCAATAAAATAATTTTGCTCGTACTCTCCTTTCAATATATTCTTGGTTTAGTTTGTCATGCAAACAGTTTGCGAACCAAGATCAAGGAGTTTGCATTTAAACTGACAGATGCCTTTGGCGTAAATTCTAGAAAGTTAGAGACGGTTAAGTTAGTCCCGTCAAAATTGAGAATCCAAAGCAATTTTGCTAGAATATTATTATATATTAATTTCCGCTATGATTTATCCTAAGTTGGCATTCCACCATTCCTACCCAGGTTTTGGTTTTAGTTCAGACTTTTTGCGGAATGTAGGATGAGGATGAAGTTTTTTGCAGCTTTCAAGTGAACAGGACCCAAAAAAAATTTAATTTATAATAAATATTCTGATGCCATAACTTAAATATGTAAGTATAACAATGCCAAGCTGAAAGTTTATAGGATTATTTGAACGGAAAGCGAAAACTAATTATTCAAGTTTGGATTCTTCTCAAATTGAACTTAAATAATAATTAAATAATATAATAACAGAATAATAATGTAGACCGACGAATCAGTCCGACCAAAGAGATCGGGTAAATCGGGTTTGAGTTTGAATGTGGTAGCTGAGAATTCGTAAAGGTGGAGCATGGAGTTTATAGGTGGGGCATTGGCCAATCTCATCAGCGATACAAAACGGACTATTACGTCTGGTGCCACAGGAGCTATACATTCAAATGTCTAATGATAATGAGAACTCTACGGTCATCTACTTTAAGGTACTACTTTCTTCTCTCCCTACAAGGCGGACTCGAATATAAGCCTAGTCTGTTAGTTGAGAGTAGAAATATAGATCGCTCTCAAGTTAAGGCCGGGTGCCACTTAAAAGCCGGGTTTAAAAACTGAGTTTTTGCGTTTTCAGATTGACCATATTTATTTCGCAAAGACCAATATTCCGTTTCGTATCATTTGCCACAACCAAGGCAATTCATTATCTTAAAATAATATAAGTCATGGCTAGTCACACAAAGAAAAAGCCGATTTTTTATAATTTCATTAAAGTTGGCGTACATAAAGGTGGACTGCTTTAAAAAACGCCGGTCCAAAATTAACGCCGGGTCTCGACGTGTCAGTTTTAATAAACGCATGCGCTTGTATTCGAGGATTTACGGTAGTATGGTATTATATATATCAAAGTTAAGAACTTAACAAGATATGCAAATTGCTGTTAGTTTCATCAATTAAATTTTACTCAAACTCTAGATTTTGCCGAGGAAATACTCTTAAGGTTCTCAACGTAAATTTTAGCCGTACGACGAATCTAAAATTTAAAATGTAAACGTTTTAGACACTGCTAATGTGAAAACTAAAAAAAATCATAGGTCATGGCATCATGGCATCATAGGTTTGAGCTATGAATGCAACTCCACAATCCAGGTAACAATATTGTATGACTATTGTAGTTTTGAGTAGGTATTATTGCCAGAAAACCATACATATAATTTTAAACAAAAACACAATAGTTTCAGCTGTGAAAATTTTCTGCAAAACAGTAAACTAACAGTCTAATAGTAAATTTATTAGACCCAGTTCATACAAAATCAAGAAAACAATCTGTGTGTTCCAATTTTATGCTAGCTCTATTTGCACTTTAAATTGTCTCCTATTATAAAATGATACTAATTTTGACGTAGTTGATAAAGTAAAACGGTCTGCTCAATCATTTTTAGTTGCAGATTAGTGCTGTAGTTTTGCATGGGTAGTACAGGTTGTGTAGTAGGTGCAGTGTAGTATTTTAAAATAAACAGATTAGCAATAATAAAATTAAAAAAAACGGGTTCTAAAAGTGTTTTCCGATTCATAAAGAAGTGTATTAACGACTGAAGCACTGGAGAAATACAAGTTAAGGTTCCCCAATTTTATGTTCGGGTTCGCTAAATAAATGTACAACTAACACAGAGTGTTTTGATACTGACAAGTGTATTCACTTTAGTATTACGCATACACAAAATAATTGTACTAGGCATTTGTTCCATAAATGTTCAGATTTTAATGTGGACTATATTTTTAAAATAATTTTAGCCTTTTAAAACTAAAGTAAATAATTTAATTTGAACAATTCGAAACTATTGAAAAGAAGATCTTCTTACAACTCAACGGTTATAACTTGGTGTAACTTTTACCTGTACTTTTACCTGTACCTTGTTGTGTAGAAAATATAGGACGGGAAATGTGCGACAATTTGGTTCAACAAACTCCAACAAATTGGCGCATGCATTTAATATATAGCTAAAAACTAATCGATTTTGAGAAGATAAAATAATCCGTTTCAAGCATACGAATTTTAGTCGGATGGTTCCGACTATTCTAATAATTAGGTCACTCAAATACCCTAAACTAACTTTCACTATTTTTAATGGCAAATACAACAGTACAAGAACGAAGGTCTGCACTTGAATGTTTGTTCCACGCGGTGCTTAGCAATAAATTTGTAAGAAATTATTTTTAATTTTTAATTTGTACATTATAAACCGTTTTGACTAATTTTGTATAAACTCAAAGAATTGTTCCAAGCCAGGACTGAAAGAATTGTTTTTTTTGGTTTAGTTTCGGTTGCTATAATTACATTTATAGTTCCAGGTTTGGAGTATACTGTGAATTTAAAATCGGTTCTTGTCACACAGACACATCTCTAAAATCTAGTTTATATTAAAGTAACTTCAATTTAAGTATTTGATCACTGGAATACTCTGGAGCGAGCAGAATTCTTTAGGATGTTTTACTTTAATATAAGCTGACTCCATAAAATCAGTATTTAATATGTATTGATTTGAGGGATGAAATATTTTGGCTGGACGCGACTACGCTGTATTTCAAGTTACAAAACGCGATCTAATTAATATTATTTTATTTCAGCTGCTACGTCTAATTTTCGAGAAAATTGAAAATGGATCAACCGAATTAAGAAAAGTTCGCCTTGTTTCCAAGGATTGGAATAAAATAGCCACAATTGTGCTCCGAGAAAACAATTGGATGAAAAGAAATTTCCTAAGGCTGAAAGGATGTGAAGATCTTAAAAAATATGCCGTAACTCAAACGCCGTCCATGCACGGTAATTTCTTCAACGGCTCATGGGGGTCAGCAATTCAATTCCAGCGCGAGCAACTCCTGTTCCAGTGCATTGATATAAATTTAAGCAAACAGCATATGCTCAAGGACAAAATCATGGAAATATTTTTTGAAGTACATCCGCAGTGCTTTCGATCTCTGAATTTATCTATTAACATGTGTTTGAATGTCAAAAAATCAAAAAACATTCAACAAATATTGGCAACTCAGGCCTCCTCCCTAAGCGAGTTTAAATTGTGTGCTAGTGTGTGTTGCTTGGATTTTGAAAGCATAAATACTACAAATGGATTCACCTCCCCCACACTTGATGAAATAAAGCTTGTCAAATTGAACTATTTTGCTCTCGAACTAAAAAGGTCTTATAGACAGGAAAGAAATATTCCAAATCAACAGCGCCAGTACATTCTTGAAAGTTATTTGGTAAAATTTCCAAAGTCAAGAAAGATAAAAATGTGCCTTCTTGATTGGATTGATATTGATGGAACTATTCGTATATTACAAAAGTATGATCAAATCAACAACTTAAAAATACTTGATATTAACCATCTCAGTCACAACGAAGAATTGAAATCTCTTGGCGACGCCGGAGTTAAACTCCAATTTCTCGCAGCAATGCATTTCAATCGCAGGCGTCACTTTTTCGGAGAGTCAAATATGCACCCTAAGCTAATTTACGAATTCCTTTGCACTCAAGTGGGAAATTTGGAACAACTTTTTTGGGGAAGCTTTTGGAGATTTAAGTTCCCTGCCGAAGCTATGATTGCTCTCAAAAAATTGAAGCTGTCATGTTTAAAATACTGGAGTTTCGACGCTGGAAGTTTAAATGACGATCAAGACGATAGTAGTGACGAAGACACAAGTGATGACGAAGATGATGAAGTGGAACATACATGGCATCAGGGTTGTTATCCAGTTGTTTATGATTTTTTTCCAATGCTGGAAGAACTCCAACTTGAGTCCGTGCATCCTATCCCCTTGAGAATGTTTTTCAAATGGGTATGTTCTTCTGAAACTCCTCGAATATTTATGGATTATTTTAATTAAGCAGTAGTCTAGGATTTAAATTTATTTTTGTTCTATCTCAGTTCCTTGCGCCACAGATTCCCTGCATGTCTGTGAAAAAATTAGGAATTAGCTACAGAAAAGTTAACCCTGAAGTCATCAAATCGATTTCAAGCATATTTACTCATTTGACTTGCCTGGAACTTGGTGAAATTCAGCTTGAATCAAAAATAGAGGAAAAAACCTTTTTTGAGACGTTGTGGAATGCAGAATTTGCATCCAATCTAGAAAAATTTTCTATTATTTTAACAAACAGTGTAGAACAAGAGAAGATGAATTCACATAATAAAGAAGGGGAGTGGAGGGTGCATGAACTTGACAGTTTATTCTCAGGATTGAGTGAGTGGGATATTGCAGAGCAAGTGCAAGAATCACAAAGCTTCAACATCATAATTTTTCCAACAGATAAATCAATTCTAAATTACAGAAGTAAGGATAAAATTGACACATTACTCATTTTGTATTATTACCAACAGTAGCATTCTTTCGGATACTAATTAATGTTTTTCCTAGATCTCAAAATAATTAAAATCCAAGAGAGCACTGCCTCTTTTGACACTGTCACCCGGAGAGGAGGACAATTCACCGAATTCTCTTTGTACAGCATATTTCTAAAACTGGAGAAATTAGCCCTTCTATGTTTACCGCGGGATATGTGCTGGGTTAGTGATGAATAATTATATATTCTATACAACCTATTCTCGTCAATTATTTAATATAATTAACCATTTTTATTTATTTTACGGAAAAATTTTAGTTTTCCAGAAAAGCGGCGTCCCAGTTACAGCAAAAACTGAACACTGCTCAACTTCCCAATAAAATATCTGGTGAGGAAGGACTAGAGCATGTAAGTTACTTTTTTATATTTATATTATAAACGCATTATTATTTTATGAATATCAACCAAATTGGCTCAAAAAATATGTTTTCATTTTTAGTCGTTTGGAACAAGTTTTGACACCTTGACTGTAGCAGCAAAGCTTGAATTTCAAAATTCGTATATCAGCAGAGTTATTGAGTTTCGCCAAGATAAATACTAATAACAGCTACCACTTTTGGGCTCCCAACTGAAAACTTATGGTCCTTCTCCAGCTGCAATTTAATACCAGATTATTCTTCACTTTTTGTTGTTATTATTACTTCTGGACCATAAACTCTGTTGAGAATGAATAATTACCTCTTCGGGAATGCTTTAATCCAATGCCCCGCTTTAGCCAATTTTATGTCTGCCCAAAACCAAATAATCGTCTAAATAAAACAGGGAACAAGTCGGTTTAGGCAAGTTCACTGGTCACAGCTCTATTAATTTTTCCGTCATTAGCTCACAGAGTTAATCTCATATCTCTAATCTAAATAATCTAATCTAAAGTCCAAATGGTTACGCGCACTTATTGCATATTGACCCGAACGCATCGGGGATGTTCTGCTTTTTATGCATTTTAATTTCAATATAAATATTAATTTTTAACTGGCTATATCAGAAAACGTTTTGTACTTTTAAACAAGCAGAGTATTGTTTAAGTATTGAAAATAAGTTTAAAACGTAACTAATAATGAAGTTCTAAAATCCGATTTTTATGTAACGAATCCAAATTCCTGACAGGTTGGGTAGATGTTTGTAATAATAATTTTGTCATCAATTTCATAATTGTAGTAAATCCTGTATCATTTCTTTGAATAATGTGAAAGTAATCACAATAAATTTTCTTGTCCTTCTAAATTAAAAATCCAAATTTGGGGGTAAAACCCCTCCATGTTTACTTTTCTTTATCGCCAAATATTTTAATACAATTGGATTTCCAGTTCTAAGGAATGCCACTGACTGGACGGGTCTTTACATTTGTGGACGGAACTCCTTTTAAATTGATCCATGTCAAGCCCGCGCGTATTCAAATTTCTGTTAACGTCTTAAACCATATTTAGCTAAACCGACGATTATAAATTCTTACATATAGAGCATATCGTCTTTGCTAGCCATAAAGAGAGTTAGTTCGCAAACTGTTTTAGCCCAGAACTTGGACAGAAACTCGAGCAATTCGAATTAGTTTTGAATTGAGCAAGATCACGGAATACTCGCATTTTAATTTTCAGGTGCTCCGTTCGGCTGACATTAATTCTAAGCATCTGTCTATTACAAAATTCGTCACCTATATATGCCATTTTTGACCTAGACCATTTTCATTTGTTCATTAATAAGAACAACTCCGCTTTGAACATGAGCGTAGAAATCACAAGTTAGTACAAGAAGTATCGTCTCGTTTGTCATTTTCTGTCAATTAGTTTACACAATGTTTTTTCGAAAAGTGCGATACGATGCAATGCTTCTCAAAATGCTGAATGTAATGAGGTAAAATCGATGAAAATTAGATATTAGATTACTGGATTATATCTACGAAAGTTAGAACTAATCGTACAAATTTGGGATATGCAGACGTTGAACACAATAAGTTAAAACAATCACTGCGGACTAATAAAATGGACCAAGAAATCGGTACGACCGAACTGATCGGTCCGACCGAACTGATCGGTTCGACCGAACTGATCGGTCTGATCTAAGAACTTGCCCATGTCTGGGGTAAGAGGGAATTATATAGTGAAGCATAGGTTTGTACTATATCAAGTAGGCATTGGCAAAAACTCTCCTGTGTGGTGTCACACAATAATTAAACATTCGTATCATGTGCTTACGGTACTTGTTTCTTCTCTCAGGTGTTAGTATAATATTCAAAGTTTAATTAATAGCAAAATTGAAAATAATGAACTAAATGAATAAATTTTGTCTGTTGTAAATAATTTTTAGCCGTATGAGGACTCTGAAAGTTAAGCTGTAAAATCTTTAGACATTGCTTTGGTGAAAACTAAAAAAAAATTATCAACTATTCCGTGTAAATTTTGAGCTGTGATCGTTTGAATGTCTCAAATCCTGTACCCAAGTAACTCAATAATTTTCACAGTTCATCCAGAATTGATAGTGTATGTTGCAAGAAAATTTTGCACAAAAATTTGATTGCAACCAAAAATTATTAAAAAAAACGAAAATGCCATAATAATGCCAACATTTAGAAACGATTTCAGCCGTTCGAATTTTCTGAAAAAAAAAGAGTACATTTACTGGATCCTTCTTATGAAAATCAAAAAATAAGTAGCCAAAATTTCTTTCGAGTTTTAGGCTAAAGCAATTTAATTGTAAATTTACGGTGTAAATAAAAATTTCAGGAACCCTGTAGCAGTAGTAGTGACGTAGTTTGTATAGTAACTAATCAGTTCAGTTTTGGTATTAAGGTTTAAGTGAGTCCTATTAAGTTTGTGGAGTGGGGCCTTAGAGCTGCAACGTTGAGTGGTGCATAGGAAGTAAAGCACAAACTACGTACTCTGAAATGAATGCATGAGTTCTGCATGTCTTATTAAATTTGACAAAGAGGTGTATCAAGTACTGATGAAGTAGAATTAGGGGTTCTCCAATCTTATGATCTGGTTCGGTAAATGTACAACTATTCACTGTGTGTCTTGATTGTCATTATAATACAAGTTTACTCGGTCTAGTTCAATGCAGGGAGAATATAAACAATAAATATAAATTAAATTTGGTAGATAGAGAAAGTTTTCAATGAGTCCTAGTTAGAATTTTGTTTCTTGTGGATTTTTAATTCGCACGTTACGATTATCGTTTGTGCGGCATGGCATATTAAATAGCAGAAGTGGGATGTCTCTTAAATGTAAAATCTACCGTTTTTACTTGAACTTCTAAATGGACATTGATATGATTTTCGACATGTGTTCACACTTTGATTATAAATAGATGATTACAATGAAAACAAAATTAATTGTTGCACGTTCAGGTTAGAAGAATCAAAGGAACTTTTAGTTTGATTTGAAGGTAATTGTTTGACCTAAGTTAATTTTAAAATTTTGTATAAATTTGACGCGAACGTACGTGATTTTTTAATTGGTATAAGCAAAAGAGACCCATGATTAGCACAATATCATCGCATGCGATGAAATTCAGTAGGAGTATGATTTGCATACAGTTATTTTCGTGCAAAGTTTATTATCATTGCTAACGTTCCCATAATTGAATGACTTAACGAAAATAATTGCCACAAACACTTTTATTGGACAGGCCTTTTGTGGTACGAAGAGTTAAGCTTATTTATTGAAAAAATGTTTTGATTTAATTATGTAATTGTATAGATCCCTAAATTGTATTATGCGAAGTACACACAAATTGGGTCAAATTTAACTACGTTTACATTTTCTTTAAATTAAAATCAGACGATTTGGAAAAAAAAATAATGCTGAACTGATAGTCTGCTGTCTCCTCAGTAATTTGCTTTGGTACTCACTTCAGTCAACATTATCAATGCTGACACCTCCCTTCCTAATATTAGAAATAATACAAGTAATTTATTTGCTAATTTCAACACAAACTCAATCAAATCATTTACCTCATTGCAAACGCTGCAAAACGACTACGACGCGATGCAATGCTCACAAAGTTGACCATCACAAGTCTGACTGCTTGAATCACAGTTGTCATAATTTTGTTTCTCTGGAACGTATGAGAGCAGAGGCTTTTAGATAATGGTATGATGCTATAAAAATAACTTAGTCTTACCTCCAATGGAGAAGGTTGCAGTTCTTCCAGTTTCATAATTGAGTCTCCGTTGTATAAATCCTCGTTGCCGCAATGCTTCTTAGTACTTACTTCCTCTGTCGAATTTATAATTATACGTTTTTTCCCCCTTTTTTCCATATCGAAATCAAAAACAACTTTAATTAAGCTTGGATATTGTGCCGACCCAGAGCAAGTGCGATGTAAGCGTGTCGACTTAACGCTGACAAGCATTTACATGTAGGAAAAATGCTATTAAAACTTTCTACCAAGAAACCAAATTGAAATTGAAATTGAAAATTGGCACTCTTCCAACGAGAGTTCTTGTTGCATTAAAGGGTGGAAAAAATGGCAGGAAAAGGGGAACAACGTTGAACATACCGTTAATACCTAAGCGGACAATGCTATTTTTCTGAATATGTAGTTGTGTAACTAGATTTTTGTTCTTCTCAGTCCCCACCACCCACAAACGCTATTGGGGACCCTCAATAGAGTAGACATATTGAAGGCGGGAAAAGTTCATACCCGTCCATTGGAGGTATTTGAACTTGTGCATTAGTCGAGTCGAGTCGAGACACAATCGATGAAAGGTAGATAATAGATTACAATACAATAATAAACACAACAATTTAAAACTTTGTTCACTACTGACTAATAGAATGGACCGACAAATCGGTCTGACCGAACTGGTCGGTCTGATCTAAGAACTTGCCCATGTACGGGGTTGGTAAAAAGTATATAGAGTGAAGCAAGGGTTTGTATTATGTCAAGTGGGGCATTGGCAAAAACTTACCTGTGTGGTGTCACATAGGAATTAAACATTCGTACCATGTGATTATGGTACTTGTTTCTTCTCTCAGGTGTTAGTATAATATTTCCAGTTTAATTTATAGTAAAATTGAAAATAAAGAAATAAATAAATAAATTTTGTCTATTGTAAATAATTTTCAGCCGTATGACGACTCTGAAAATTTAACTGTAAAATCTTTAGGCATTACTTTGGTGAAAACTAAAAAAAAATTGTCCACATTTCCGTGTAAATTTTGAGCTATGATCGCTTGAATGTTTCCAATCCAGTATCCAAGTAACTCAATAATTTTGAAAATCCATTCAGAATTGATATTATATATTGCCAGAAAATTTTGCACTTAATTTTAATTACAACCAAAATTTATTAAACAGAAAATATTGCCAACATTTTTAAACGATTTCAGTCGTGTGAATTTCCTGAAAATAAAACAGTACATTTATTGAACATTTCTGATGAAAATTAAAAAATAATTAGCCAACATTTCGTTCGAGTTTTTGGCTAAGGCAATTTGATTGTAATATAACGGTATAGATAAAAATTTCAGGAAACGTGTAGTAGTAGTATTGACGTAGTTTCCATGGTAAACAGTCAGTTCAGTTCCGGTTTTGAGGTTTGAGTGAGTTCTGTTGAGTTTGTGGAGTGGGGCATTAGAGCTGCAACGTTGAGTGGGCATTAGGAAGTAAAGCACAAAATACGTAATCCGAAATGAATGCATTTATTATAATAAACTTTAAACTAAAATGAGTTCTGCGTGTTTTATTAAATTGAACCAGATGTGAATCAAGTACTGGTGAAGTAGAGTTTGGGGTTCCTTAATTTTAAGATTGGATTCGGTAAACTAGCGTTTCACTACTCCCTGCTTGCTTTGATATCATAATATCGTAAGCTGAATGCTGAAAGCGAACGCAACGAGTTCACACTGATAATGAAACAATTTAATCTAAGCAAAAGAAAAAACTAATTCCTCACTCGTGTTAAACTCAATAAATTCACAAAACTTTGCTCACATAATACTGTAGTAGTTCTGCTAATTGGCATCGGTCTGACCGAAGTGATTGTGTTTGAATGTGGTAGGTGAGGATTTATGAGAGTGGAATATGGGTTATCATATTAATTGGGTCGTAGACAAATGTCATCATTGCATCATTGCGCAGAAAAATAATACTACGTATGGCCTCACATATTTCTGATTTTTCAAATTTTCATTTTGTATATAGGCTGGTTCCTGTCTTCGAAGTTCGTAGTAGATTATCGATCTAATATATTGCAAAGTTAAGAACTGAACAGGGAATACAAGTTGCTATTACTTTCACTAATTGAATTTTACTCTTAACTTTTGATAAATTTGTGTAGTTGGTACACTCGCATATACTTGTAAATGCTACAGTAAAGTTAGCCGTACGACGAGGTATCATGTGTCGATTTCTTTTCATTTAATTTTTATTTTCTATTGAGCGCAGAAAATTTTCGTGATTTTCTTATGACATATTTCTTATTCGAACTGTGAGATTTCACTAAATTCCGCGTCGTTTAGAGATTGCGATTCCCGCACCTTATTTTAAATATTGTAATTTTTATTACACAATACTTTCTCGTGTTTTGCTTCATCTTCGTTGTTTCAGGACCAATTATCTAATTTTTGAGATTTATTCCGCACTTGGCTTGAGTTCCATCAATCTCACAATTGTATTTTCCTAGGTATTCAAATTAGCATATGTCTAATATTTCCAAGAATATAATCAATAATTGGCTCTGGCCCTGTGAACTTTTCGGTTCTGTTTGTTAAGTAATACTGACTGTAAGTGTATTCTAGTAATTCACAAGTTCTTTTCTGATGATAATAAAATGTCTACAGTGTTGTATCCTTAATTTGACAGAAATTTGACAAGAAAAATGGAAATTAACCTCTTTTTGAAAAAGCTTGAATTTCTGGAGTTCTCTCTCAAAGAGTTAACAGAAAAAGTAAACCGGCTACATGAAATGATTGAAGGAAATGGACATGTCTCGACAACTAAAGAAACACTTTGTATTAGCTTGATATCACAGCAGGATGATATTATTAGCAAGCAGTCTGATGTCATAATACAGCAAAGGAAACAAATGTCCATCAGACAGCATCAAGCACGACACAACAAGCATGTCAACACCATGTCAACCATCATTAACAAGAATTCAAAAAATTGTTCGATTTTTGAGGCCTGGAACAAATATTCCTAGCTCATGAGATTTTCAAATTCTGTCGACGTTTGTTATATTTAAATAGAATTGAAGATTTTGCACTTATTGAACATCCAGATTTATTCTGTCCTTAAGAATATTTAACTTATATTATAACGAATATTAAATTATAATTTGGTCGATGAAGACAAGTTTTGTGTATGAGTTTATGTAATAATAATAATAAAACAAATATAGAAGAGAAACGTTTTTTTGTTTGTGTGTTCTAGTTTCTAGTGCAGAATTTGTATCGAATCTAGAGGATCCTTATTATTTTAACAAACAGTGCAGAGCAGGAAAAAATGAATTCACATAATGAGGAATAAGGAGCAACGGTTTTTATGTTAGAAAACAAAATTTTTCACCTGCTTGGTCAAAATAAAGTGGTGAAAATAATATATCTTTAAGTAATGTAAAAATAATCACAATATGTAGGCACAATTTGAAAATCTTGGCTCTAGTGAATTAGTAAATTTTGTAGTTCCTCAAGAGTGCCAATTAATTTTTTAATTCCAATGTCTGCGTAGCCTAAATGCTCAAGTCCTATTGTGATCGAATCATCCGGAGAGAATCGTGCTTACTTCGTTAATTTTGTCTAGCATATATATTATAATAAATTTACAGACGTAGTGACTCTTGTTTGCTTTAATTTATTAGAAAAATTTCAAATCAAGTTTTGCTTTTCAGCAGATTTACCATTCAGCTGAACAATTTATGGTTTCTTTGTAAGGACAACGTCCTTGAGAAATTTTATGAAAACTGGAGCGTCGGCAAGTATCATGGGATCACCTACAATATCCCTCACTTCACTTTGTAACTGAACCAGCTAAAAACAAAATGAATTAATAAATTGTATTTTGTATTTTAAACTACAGAACGCACCTCATGCTCAGTCATATTCGCAAAGAAATTCATAAGATTTTCTCGTACTATGTCAGCCCCTGCGGTTGTAGCAACGTTAGAGAATTCCTCTACAATGGGCTTATCCTCTCCCCTGTTTTCTTTCTCTGCTTGACCTCCCACCTTCAGAATTATTTAACAAAAAGTAAACCTGGGAGATTAAAAACTGAAACTGATTTTGTCATAAGAGTGTAATGCAATCAGCTATAAGTTGAAAAGCAAAAACGAATATATACAAGTTCTAAGGTAAGCTGTCTTATTCTTCAAAATTGAATACCAATAAGCCGCTTTTTATAAGCGTACTAAAAACTTACCATAATGAAACAAATAACGAATCAAGTTGAATATTTGAACCTAAGATCTGGGCGGCCTGATAACAGTATTAAGACTCGGCACAAGTGACTGTGAATTGGAGCGAATATAATGAACTGAACTGAACCCTTTTGAACGACTACAGGAACCCCTGAAGTAGTAAAGCCTTGCAGGCAGAGGGTGGGGAAGTGGGGGTGTTTATCCGTACTCAAGGACTTTTCTATGCTTTGCGGTTTAAAAATATAACGTAGTTTCAAGGTCTAAAATTCATTCAAATGTCAAACAATCTTAAATATGTAAATGTTACTGTAAGGAGTTTTTTACAAAATTTTTTCTTACGATGCCCTACAAGCGCTTCAACAAAAAAATCTCACTTTGATGAAAATAAATATATATAATCAGTGTTTTCTCAAAATCTCTAACTAGGTAACGTTTTTATGTGCTGTTCGCGCGCAAGGCGGATATACTTTTTTCAGATATACTTTATTTTTTGAATTTTTGACTAAAATTTTTCTATTGGGATTTTCCGTTTGAAAATTAAGTTTTCACGGTTTAAATCCCGTGCTGACTTTTCCCATTTTGAATTTCATTGTGTTGTTGATCCATTCTTTCTCAAGGCAACCAACCCATGTTCATGCATGAAAATGACAAAAAATCAAATTTATCGAAATGGACTGAACCAGGTATTTGAAAAATAATACAAAGAGCTAATCGAATTTTTTGATTTCTGCTATTTTACTGTATCTTGCCTGTGGACGATACAAACACGTCAAAATGCAAAACGGAAAACTCTTCATACCCAAATTTAACCCAATCTAAATTCATAATTTTAAAACTTATGATTTCAAAATGCATTTTTAAAGTTTATTGCTCTGAGGTAATTATAATGAAAGCAAAAAAATTATATCCGCCCTGTGGGCGCACTGCGCCTAAATACGTTCCCTAGCAAGTGTTGGAACTCCATAGTAATTTATCTGTCATGCCATGTTTAATGTGTCAAAATTATGTAGGTTACTTCTTATACTAATATTAAAAGAAAATGACTTGTTTGTAAGTCTATCTGATTACCACTTCGCATGGGTCAACTGGATGCGCAGAATTACATTCTGTGTATACTCTGATTGTTCATTCCTGTCCAACAAATCAACTCCGAATAATAAAATCTCCATGCAAAGCATGGGTGGCGCATGTCAAATAGAAGTGGGGCATGTGAAAATCATTGCTTGAGGTGTGGAGCAATCTGGACGAGCTACCAAGAAGAGAGTCCTTGGATGTCTATGGCAAATCTCTGGTGTTAGATGTCAGCTCCATCGCTCCAAAGATTTTAAAAAACTAAGCTACGTGAGCTAATCTTAAAATAGAGAAGCGCTTATAATTTATGTCAAGTCGCAGAGCTGGAACTGATATGAAAATTATATTCGCCGCAACTCAAAGGCATTCCAAAATGCTGACGAGATAAGAACTTAAAATACCCTTATCGAAATCGGAAATCCAGACATTCGTGTAATTGACAAAAAAAAGGTAATGAAAAAGGTCTAGGCAGGTAGAAGGTTGAGAAAAGGTTCGTACAAGGTACATGGGAAGTTCCCGTCTCAAGCATTCAAAGCTATGGGTATCTTATTTACCGTGAGCGACTACGGATCACTCTGTAAGCAGAAAATTGAATTTCAAATCTCGATTTGGCTTTGGGTCTGCTCTTTGCCTTTCCTTTTCAAAATTTCCAATCTACTCCATGTAGTTCCATAAGCCCGCACGGAGGCGCAAAAAAAAGTGACTTTTTAAAGAAATGATTTTCATCGGTTTCTCAAAAACGGCTAGACAGATTTTTATGAAAGATACCTCCCAAAAAATCTAGAATGCTTGTCTAGAAGCGCTAAAGAGAATCTACACATGACTTCCTACAAGAGCGAATTAATTTGAATTATACTAGACGAGACTGAAATGTACTAATATCACTGGACGAAGCAGATCCAGATATTGGACGGAGCGATACTCCACAAAAACAGACTTCACCTGTCCATGGGGAACTCAAAAACTTTCTTAAATCATGAGCTAAAGTTGCCGATATATTATGATATGAGGTTGTGAAATTTCAGAGGTGACTTTCTTAATTATTAAATCGTGAGCTAAAGTTGCCGATACATTTTGAGGTTGTGTAAGAAGGATCAATGTTAAAATGCAATTAACATTAATTTGGCAATGCGCTTAGCATTGGCTACTTGAGAATAAAATCTCCATGCGAAGCATGGGTGGCGCAAGTCAAATAGAAGTGGGGCATGTGAAAATCATTGCTTGCAGTGTGAAGCAACCTAGACGGGCTATTAAAATTTTTAATACTTAGGAAACGATTAAATTTTTTGAAATTTTTGGGTTCTGACTAAAGAATGCAGTAAAGCCACTGTTTTTAGATATACTAGACCCATTAATTGTTCGGAACTAAAAACTGTATATTTTGTTCATATAATACACACTCACAAGAGTTTGCTTGCAACAACAGTGACCCTGTGAAACGAAACTAGGCTCAAACGTTAAAACAAGAGTTTGTAAAATATTCGTAAGTACGTCATGATTTTTACCAAATGATCCAACCTTACGCTTATTTTCGTCTATATGGTGAAGTGATATTCCGACGGCTTTAGCCTTTAGTTTTTATTGAGACAAGGCTATCAGTAGTGGCGGATATAAATTAAGGAATATGTATAGTTTGATTGAGGAAAATTGTTTCAAGGCAATTGTACTGTTGATATTTGATGGCTATGTGGCCTTGCCTATTTTAAAATACTAATGTTACTATTCGACTTCAAGGCCACAAGACCGCCTCCGGAAGTGTATTGAAATGGTTAATATTGAAATAGTGTGTTCTGCTAATTGTCACCCTGAAAAGATGCACTAAAATATAATCTAATGCGGCATATCATGATGAGTGGATACATGGCAGTAAATACTAAATGTAAAAAAAGAAAAAATCAAAGTTGTTAAGTTATTCTTATTCATTTTTTAATTATTCGGTTGTGACCATTGAATTGAATACAGGTTAGTACTGTTGAACAAATTAGGCTACAGAACTTATACTTAAAAGTTTTATTAAAAGTTCAGATGGTCAAATATACATCTCGCATTCTTATTCAGCAGAACCTACGTCACTTTCCTGTGCCAGGTACTTCTTGAACATGTCCACTGTACGAACGAGAATTTCAACTTGCCTTAAATGTAAACAAATTTCAAAATTTTAAAACCAAGAATAGATGGAAAGCATTTGCAATTAAAGAGCTTACCGAAGAGCAAGAGCTGCATATCTTCGTCGTAAAGAAGAAGTACTTCGTAAATTAGCCATTATGAATTTCACGGCTTCCTCCACTTTAATTATTATTTGGTTTTCCTATCAATAGACAATACATCAGTACTTAGAGTAATATCTGTATGCTGTATATATAAAAATAATTACTAAAAAATCCTTACATTTGACGAAGCATCCAACCATGGGTTATCCAAATCCATTGTGACTTTGGTTGACAATTGACATTTGAGTTTCATACCATTAGGTTTGGTTTCACTGGAATGCTCCATTTGTATCGTCGTCAATTAGTCAACAAACAAAAAAGACAGAAGAACTTAAAAATCTTAAAACAAACGTTGCGAAAGTGGCTGATGTGAATCAACGAACGAAATCAGTTTTTAAATGTAATAAAGAACGTCCCACTTGTTTTGTCGTTGGCACAAAGCGCAGAGTTTAGCTGCAAAGCTATTTCACAATCAAAGATGTAAGTGGGTGAAGCAGGATAATAGCATCTCGATAGAATTATAATTTGCCACTCCATTGTATAGCTGCAATCTATCGTTTGACTTTTGCGTACTTGCTCATTAACCAAATCCGACATTTTAATACAGTTATTTTTATCATAAAATCTACGCAATCTTGTATAGGTGTATAAAGTCTTGTATAAAGTGTATGGTGATTTTATAAGGGTTTTCTAAATATTTGTTTGGGTTTGTTTTAGAAATCTGCATTGCCTGAAGGAAGGGAGCACGGACATAGTCTCTAAGACAAATCAATAATTTGGGACAAGTGGAATATTAGAATTCCACTTGGCAAAGCGTGTATCTATTTAGAATGGTAGAGCATACAAGACTACTATGAACGGAGTAGCAGTGATTTGGTGCGGTCGTATAGTGACAATTAAATGTCCAAAATATAGTCCTACCCTAAGTCCCTGCGAAATTTGGACAGCTTTAGGCAGGTCAAAGAGATATCAATAGGATTATTATCGCCTCTCACTTTTTACCACCATCTATTGATCTAACAAGGGAAGGTGTGGGGAGCCGACTCTCAGAATTCAACTATTCATATTTTTTTTCAAAGTTCATGTGGTATAAACATTATCTGCGGATATCCATACGTACGGGAATGGCAGGGGGTCAAAGGTCAACTTTTTCAGCATTGTCAAAGTGTTCGATTGAGCTGAAAATGGGCCGGAAGTTGGCTCAAATATTCCTGCACAAATTGAGATGGAGTCATCATGCCATCAAAATTAGATTTCGTTGTCAAAAGGTCAAAGTTTGTAGAGAATTTGTACGTTCTAACACGGGTCTACTGCATGCTATTGCATAAAAAATCAACATTGTTTGGTTTACATGTAATAATTAGCTTCCGCGTTTCCTTCAAAAGTTAATGCTATGAAATTTCGATAAAGAGTTTTAGATTAAGCTTTTCTTATAGACAATTTAACGACGATTCCGAATTGGATTAAACTTTTGACCTCCGACCTTTGGATAAAAAGTTATTAGGCCTCATTTTCAGCCTCATGATAACCTGTGTCCTAGTTCGTGTTGTTCGACAAGTTCGACTTACATATTTGCACGGCAGTACGTCAAAACTCTGACGGAAATTTCTACAATTTTTCTTCATTTTTCAAAAAACTGCTAAAGGAATTGTCAAACTAATTTTCAGTGGTATCGTACGGTCAATTAGGTCAATTACCATGAAAATCCTATAATACTATAGGGTGTCTGAGGTTAGTTTCATATTTAAGCTGAAAGATTCAGCGACTTTTTTTTAAACAAAAGACTTAAATATAAAAGTTTTTATATTCGAGCCGATATGTACATTATGTACGCCTCTACAGTCCAATATCTTAGAAGCGTCTTTTGATACTTTTTAAAACAATTCAAAACAACATGCGACTTTATTTCAAAAGAATTTTACAATCAGTTATTACTTATTTCAGTGTAATAAGAAAAAAACTCATGGCCCTAAAATCAGGGTTACCTAAGAGAAAAATTCCTGTTCAGTACTTTCACGCCTTGTCAAAGTCACTCTTTTCTTAAAAACCACTTAACTGACTATAACTAAAATTTTGGAACTGAGTGTTTCAGTTTCAATTGCAATCCCTAATTTTGAATGGATAATAATACAAGAAATCCGTACCCCTAGTTTACATTAAATGAGTTACTGACTAAGCTTAAAAAATACCAGCATGTTGGAACTCTTTTAACCCTGCAAATTAAATTAAGTAATTAATTAATTAAGCAGCTCATATAAAAACCAGAAAAAAGTACGTCAACATTTTGTTCCAATTTTGAGCTAACACTATTTCCATGTAAATGTAAGACAGATAGAAACATATAAATAATCTTGACGTAGTTGATACAGTAAAGCCAATCCCACAGTCCTTTTTTGTTCTACATTTAGTTCCGAGTGAGTCCAGTTTAGTTTCACGGAAGTGCATTGCAGTGTTGTGTGGTGCATTAAAGCTGCAGTGTTGAGTGGTGCATGTGACTACAATACTTTGAAATAAGCACAATAAGTATTAAATTGAAAATAAAATGAGTTCTGGAAGTTCTATCCAATTGAGACTGTAATAGTAAACTAATGGTTCTTCAATTTTATGATTGTGTTGATTTTAAAACTGCATGTTTGGCTCATATTCTACAAATTTATAAGAATTCGTTGCTCAAACTTTAAATTTTGAATTAAAACAATATTTAGTACGTCAATACTTTAAGCCAAGGAACCAATTTTGCGTCCATCATTTTATTTTCTACTATTCTAATCTTTATTGTGAAATTACATTCAACAGCTCCGATTTTTTCAAATTTTCGTATAAGCAGTGTCCAATGAACTTGCGTTTTTATTTCGAGCAGAATCGTACGGCTGAAATTAGTTCCAAGACGTTAAAAAGTCAATACTGAAAACTTGTTATTAGATGTTGTTGTTAAATACATAAAATACACTTGAAAGTGTACAAAAAAGTGGCCATAGTATAGAACTTAAACCGAAAGATAATTTTTTTTTAGATTTCGTGAACGCAAGGTTTAGAGAAGTCGCAGTTCAATTTTTGGAAGATTCCTACTTTACCAGCAAATCTTCTTAGCTCCTATATAAAAAGTTGAAGGATCTTTCTACGGTTAGCAAACGGGCATAGCTTCTAGTACTGGCACTTTGCATTGGACAAATTTTTACAAAAGTTAATTGAGAAATACAGTACTATGTGCACACAATTGCTGTTGGTTTAAGAATTTAGTTATGCTAAATTAAAAAGAAAATTTAAAGCTAACACATGACAGATGAAACACCGTAAAAGCATGATCTATCGTTATTTATACCACCACACATGTTCTGAGCAAAGTGTAATAATTTAATGCTTGGAAATGCTTGTAGTCACGATTGCCCCACTGTTTAAACCTGTCAATGAACCACACGACAGGATTTTCTAAGGCCCCCTCTAAAGAACTCTAACCACGCTTACTCATATCCATAGGCCAGGAACGAATTGTCGGTACATTAAAATGTTCGTGAGTCCTTGAGTGAACAACAATGTTACATTGGTCCAACTGTGACACGTAATTATAAATAACTTTGAGTAATTTTTTCACAGTTAACAAACGGGATATGTCTCAAAACTTTGCACACTGCATCGGAGTTTTACAACAGAATTTTTAGTGTACAACAGAAAATGCATATTTATTTGCACCTACTTGCGTTGCTTCGGTACTACAAATATTTGAGATAATAAATCTGTTCGGGTAAATTGACACCAGTATGAATTTGCTTCTCTACACATGATTTTCTACGAAAGCGAAAAATTTCAATTATACTACACAAGACTGAAATGTACCAATATCACTGGACGGAGCAGATCCAGACATTAGGCGGAG
>WJEZ01000705.1:0-24124 GCA_009869925.1 Thalassaphorura encarpata
ACTTGACATTACAATGAGCAATCTTTACAGTATATTTGCATGAGTGTATAGCAAAGCGTAGGAGGTGGACCTGAACTAATTTTGATGAATAAGACTCCTAAATCGAAGTTTCTTTCACCCGATCAGGTTCATTTATGCTCTGGATTCGAGCATATGTAGGCATCGCAACATTTGAGGAGGATGGTTGGCAGTGGGCGAGATGATCATACCTTGCAAGTACTGATGCTAAAAATATTCATAAATATGGTTTAACAAATATAAATCAAACGTTTAAATGCAAAACAGTAAATTACTTACTGTATTGAACATTGACTTTGTCATAATTAATTGGTTCGTAAATCGGTTCAGACTCATTATCACACTCCGGTACTTGCCTAAGTACCCGGGAATGCTCAGATGGTTCAAGTGAATTTAGGTTTTCATTATTGCTTTCATAAAATGTGTTAAGATTCAATTGAGCAGATGGTCCTGTATAGTTCAAGTATAAAATTTTAGTTCATACGTAGTTAAAAAGATTTATTTGAATAGTTTTAGGTTACCTCTTGACCTTTCTGTGTCAGGTCTTGGATTAGAGCATTTGAGGCGGTATTTTTTAAAATAAAACATAACCAACGCTCCAAAAAATCCACTAACCACAATTGCTAGGACTAATACCCAACTAAAAGTGCTCCAGCTTACGAAAGGCGTTTCACTAAGATCTGATTCCGTACTCGGTTTGATAGATGACATCGTCTTATTAGCTAGCACCACCGGTTCTACCATTTAAATGGATAAATTAATTGAATTGTACTGGCTAATTCAAATTATTTGACTGGTACTGGACCTATGAATTTCTTTGCTATTCCTTGATCCATGTTTCGCATTCCTAAAATCAGAATTTAATAAAAATTAATAGATTTATGTTTCAATATTTACCGAATTATAATGATAATTATAATTAGGACTTTAAAAAGTTGAATACAGAAAAGAGAATTATTTTCTGTCATTTGACTATTGTTATAATTTGTATTTAATGACTAATTCCATAAAAAGTTTTCGAACCTACACAATAGGCGGTATTACTGATAGAACAATAACCCCCTGAAGGGTAACCCTGATTGTAGCAGCAGTNTTCGAACCTACACAATAGGCGATATTACTGATAGAGCAATAACCCCCTGAAGGGTAACCCTGATTGTAGCAGCAGTTTGATATATTTTCATGGAATCGTCCTTTTCCTTGCAGACAAACTTTGCTGCAGTCCTTTTCATTTCTACCGTTAGAAAATGCAATGTCATCTAATAATCATTACACAATTTTAAATTTTAATACTTCACACATTTTGCTGCAAAAATATTTGATAACCTGTGTTTGTCCAATAAAATATAATGCACTCAGCCTTGTAGCCTGGAAGGCAATGTCCCCCATCCTTGTAGCCCATAATGCTACAACATGTTTTAATATTTTCGTAGAAAAAACCAGCACCGCGAAAACATTCTTCGTCACAAGCAGGCATGAAATGCTGAAGCTTCTTTGGAGTTAGGTCAAGTTCCGTTTTTCCTAAGAATGGAAAAATAATTTTGACTTCCTAAAAGTTTATAAATATAACGAGTAATTTTTTTTTCTTACCATAATTACAATCACTAACAGACGAGACCTTGTTGTCCCAATTGTCGGAATAGCCATTATCAATGTAACACGTTTCAAAGTTCTGAACACACTTGCTGCTATCTGGATTGACAACCATAGATCGTCCTTTACACTGCGGTTCTTCCCATAGTTTAATACACAATCCATCATTTTTGGCTGAAGATACTTTATTATCCAACGGGCCAATATTTGTGCAAAAGTCTAAATTTCTATTCCCCAATGCAATCGTCCAGCTAAGTCCAAGTCCAATGTCATGCTCATACAAAGTGATATTTTTGTAACACAGAACGAAACTGACTCTAATTACTACAAAAAAGGTCAGGAACAAAAATAAGTTCATATTTGGAAGAGAAATCTGGACATGAAATCCAACTGTAAAATTATTTTGCCATTTGGAGTATCCAAGCAGTAAATATCACGCAAGCAATTTCAACGCATTCCATCTTTTTTATTCCCAACTTATTAAACTTCCCGTTATGCATGAATCTAATGAATCACCAATGTACTGCAGTAAAAACAAATACTATAATGTAAAAAATGCAAAAAATAATCAGTCCAAACCGGAAGTCTACCCAAAATATAAGAATTAGTAGATAAAGTCAATTTAATATTCCGAAGTCATTTCTTCATGCACAGTAACCAATTCGACTTGATAAATGTGTTGAAATGGACTACAAATGGCCTATTATACATTGAAATATTTTCATTTCCAACTTTAGTTATTTTGTCTTACAAATCGAGCATATTCTGGCAATGGATTTGACGATATTTGGCAATGGTCAAGATGATCATATTCATTGAGTTCTAGGTATTAAGATATAAGACAAAATTCAAAAAATACTTTCAATTATATTAATTAAGTGATTAAGTTTCCTTACCTCTATTTATCTGGATTTTGACTTGGTCATAATTAATGGGAGTATAAATGGGATCAGTATCACAACTGACTTGAGAATGCCTTGGAATTTGGTTATTAAGCCAAGCTGGCCAAGAGGGCTGAAGTGGATTCTGGTTTTCAATTTCATTATGTTCTTCGTCATATTAATTAAGTGATTAAGTTTCCTTACCTCTGTTTATCTGGATTTTGACTTGGTCATAATTAATGGGAGTATAAATGGGATCAGTATCAGAACTGACTTGAGAATGCCTTGGAATTTGATTATTAAGCCAAGCTGGCCAAGAGGGCTGAAGTGGATTCTGGTTTTCAATTTCATTATGTTCTTCGTCAAATAGGCTGTTATTTACTTGTCCTGAATCTGAACAAAATTTAGCGTATATAAAATTGAAATTAAATGCTTCTTCTTGAAGATGTCTCACCCTTCGAACTTGCTTTAAATCCAAAGCACGATTTCTCCGAGCAGCAATTCTTGTAATATAGAAAACCACCAAAAAATACACCAGCGGCAACAAGTACCAGAACTATTATCAAAATATAACTACTACCCCAACCAACAGAATCTTTGTTGTCAATATATTGCTCAGTTTTCTCAGTATTCCATACAGTTGGTGTTGTCACTGAGTCATCTAAAATTTAAATCAATAATTTAGTTAAAATTACCTAACCTAATAAATTATTAAATTAGACCTTTGAATGGAGGATTCTTGTTTTCTACTATCTTTGTTGCATCTGAAAAATATTTAATGCAGCAACTTTAGAATCAAAGTGCAACAAAATTATAAAGAATTTCCAAACCTGTAATCGTCCAATGTAACGTAATACATTGAGCATAATCCATAGCACAATGTCCTCCATCGTCGTAGCCTGCGTCATTGCAACATTTTTTGATTTTTCGATTGATAATATCAGGAGAATCAATTCCACTTTTTACTTGGGCAGATATTGTCACAAATTGGCATTTTATGCAGAGAATTTATAACAGTCGAATAAGGTTCTCCATCACCTGAGAGATAAGCATAGTAGTAATTATTGAAACTTGCTGGGGTAAGTTGGGACAAGTGAGTAATGTACCTTACCAAAATTACAGTCGCTTAAAGATGAAATTTTATCACTCCAATTACCAGAGATGTCAATTGGAGGACACGTTTCAAGGTCACTGTTGCATTTTCCCTCAGGGGAAATCATCGTAGAGCGTCCTCTACACTTGGGCTTCTCCCAAAGTATAATGCACAACCCATGAGCATTAATTGAATACAATTTGCTTTTCAAGATGCCAAGATTTGAACAAAATCTTGTCTCAGTCTCAGATATCGTAAGAGTACCACAATATCCATCTTTGCAATTGGAATGAGCTTTTTCTTGCAAAGTGAAATTTAACGAATGAACAAGTCTATAACTCAATTCAATTAAAATTAATGTACTACAAATCAAATGCCAATGCCAAAGTAAATTCATTGTGAATTACTTCAGAAATTTCTCCTCAGCTCTAGCTCAAATAAAATTTTTGAATGCAAAATTCATTTTGTAACATTATATTCCATAGTACTTGTGCAGATAAGGTATGTCAATTCATCCACAGTTGACCAAGTCCGGAAATAATATGATAAACACACTACAGTAAACAGCGTATGAGCCTAAGTTGTCTAGAGTTAAACCAGGAAAGTTCTTAGATTTCATTTTGGGACCCCTTTATGCACTCGTAGTACAAGAATTGGCAACAATAAATTATTTTAGCTCCACATTTTTTATTGTTTTTATAATATGAATATGAACTACAGAAAAAACTAGGTCAAACCTGAATTAGTATTTGCATAAGTTATAAAGTTACAGCATTTGGTAAAGTAAATTTTTCTACATAGTATAATTTACCCTCTCCTTTTCATTTCAACAAGGCGTAGGCATGTGCTCGTGCTTAGACCATTTTCGGTCGATATCGATAAGAAAGTGAATTGAACGATTAACTTAAGCTGCATCATATCCATATTCTCGGATTTTGCAACAAATAATCGAAGGAAAAGCAAAAAGTTTACAAATATTCTACCCAAAGCAAATATTTTCTAACACACATGGGAATGACGACAAATGAAATGCAAAAGTTGAGTGGTACGTACAAGATGTTGACAATTGTTTTTTGTTGGATTACAACTTTTTTATTTTCTGATAACAACAAACTCAAACTTACCCAGAACATATTATATTAAAATAAAATGTAATATAAATAAAATAGGATCGTCTAACTACGCAGTATAGTACATACGGAAACAAGAATATATATATACAATTTTAATTCTAAACAATAAAAAAAGCTATTATAATATTTATGTATATATTAGAATGATTTTTTTCACTAAAGATTTAATTTTCTGTAACATGTAATGGTATGGGAGGACACTTATTTTGCTGAATTATACTCAACGTAACATTTAGGTCATAACTAAGTAGAATTTCTTGGAAACGACCCTCGATCTCGTTAGAAAGTGAAGAGTCCCGACTAAGAATTCCAATTTCCCCGACAGAAGAAGTCCGATCTGGATAATCTCCACAAATCAAATACAACATGTGTCGCTTTTCTCGTGATAAGATTATCCATTTAGATGGAGCTATAAATAGATATTTTTGTTAGTATTCTGATCGCATAGCATGTAATTAACTAAAAAAAATTTAGGAACATACCCAAAGGACTTTCTGAGAAAAATATCCATTGACCTTTTCCTTCCATTTTGGAATCTAATGCCCCAAATACCATAGCAGTCAGACAATCCATCTTTATCTGGTCTTGGATCTGGGATTGAAATGTTCATTGTGATTGTGGATTTGTTAATTGTATTCACTGTTCTTAAACAATTTGGTTCTGCTCGGATTCTTTCTTGATTGAATAATCGTACATAATTCCAGACTCCTACAAACTTTGATCAAAAATACAAATTAATAAAATGTAATGAAGTTTTATATATTTACACTGGGATTACCTCTGAAATTTGATACGCTGGAACAGGGTCAAACCGTGAGCAGTTGGCTCTCGTGTACAAACTTAAACCAACAATTGGATTGGGTAACCATTATAAGAAAAATTAATGATAAAGGGGGCAATGTAAGAAATCTATTGCAATTTGATTGGATCATGCTAAAAAAACCTTAGTTAATTTTGGCACAATATAAAAAATCTAATTAGGAAAAGTTTTTTGCAATGTGAACTTGCCAAGTTTTATTTTGTATTGAAATACTTGAGCATGACATGACATGATCATGAAATCCAAGCCAGCTGAGCTTAGAACAGATTGGCATTTGACAGACATATGTTAATTCTCCCAAAATGATAAAAATTACATGTACGTAAGTGCGTATCTTTCTTGAAAATTAATTTTGTCATTACTGCTAATTCTGCTAATGCCTTTGATAGATTCGACATGTTCCTTATCTTATCAGAGTGTCTAAATCCCTAGCCCTAGCCCTAAGTACAACTTGAATTTCAATGTGGTCTGGACGTGGATGACAAAATAAGGCTTAAATATCCAAAATCCCCAAAGGATTATTTGATAGTGCAAAATTGAAAGTAGAAATTGACGAAAGCAAAGCAAAAGCAAAAGCAAAAGCACGCAGTAAATAAAAACAAATAATAATTGAACATAATAATAGACCGTAAAACTTTGATTCATTAATAGTTAATTCATTATTTTTCATATTTAATAATAAATCTTGCTTTTTTTTACCTTTAACATTGATTTGCGACGAGGTGTGAAATATTCTTCCTTAATTTGAGAAAATTTGTCCAAATCCTGATAAGGTCTTATACAACATACATATATAAACGCGTAAAAAGTGCGTAACAGTTGCTCGAATAGCGATATGAAATTTCCTAGTTACAGTTTCTAGGGCCATAATCCCGATAATAGTATAAAAAAATATAATGATAGATTCAACACTACTAAAAGAAGGTAATTTTTGAGGAAGAGAATAAGACTTGGGAACATGCGATACTGTATGTACTGTGTATTATTGACGTATCCCATAAAAATCAATTCTTATTATTCCTAAAGTGCCTAAATAAATTATTTTCATTAAGAAGATTGCGTGAAACTTTGTTCCTTCCTATAAATTTCTTTTGTAAAGTACACACGTGCCAAGGTCATTTAAATTAATTATGCAGATACATTTATTAGTCCTGATACATTAAAATATGTTTTTCTTACCCACCTGCCTACGTAGCTCCTTATTCATTTCCAGTTTAGTCTTAGTTCCTTGTCGGAAAATAATACACAGAAAAATGGTTATTTCTAGCGAATCCCTTAAAGTTACAAGAAATTGCATAAAATTTGCATGCTTAATAAATTTAGTTCCTTATTCATGGGATTCTCAATCTCATCGATTTAAAAGTTCATTTACTTTTACAAAGATTGCTGGTTGGATTTTCACCGTAGTTACGATTTCTGCTCTGATCGTTTTTGAATTATTTTCACTTTATTTCTCCATTTTGTATCAACCGAAATCTACATTTATTCTTTTTCAAATTTACGTCATTACAGCATTTTTGGTCGCATTTTTCTTTCAAGTGACCATACTGACCCGGCTTAGAAAATCTCCGTACGTGTTTAACAAATGTTTCGAATTTATTGAATTTTTGGAGCAGAACGGTAAGTAAGGAAAATTAATATTTGGGGCAAAATGAGATTTTACTAATTTGAGATTTGGTATGCCAGGTGGAACTGCCCTTGGCTTTGACAAGGGAACTGATATGCTAATCAAATTGATCGCACTAGTTTCCTTTGGCCCACCATTTGTATTCCCACTGACAAATCTAATGAATCCACACCATCCAGTGTACCTGAGTTCAATATTTGTCAAGAAAGGTCAAGCTCATGACCTAATCTCTATTACTAGCTATAGTAGCTTCACTAGCTACTTGCTTTTGGATCATGGTTCTTCTATTCATTTCTTTACTTTTCATTGCTCCATTTCTTCTATATATTCTTGCAACTATGATTCATTTGACCAATCACATAAGGTAATCAATAATCTTGTTTAAAAATAAATTTAGATGGCGCCACTTTATTTTGTCTTTTTCAATAGATCTAACGTCAATCCATCCAGAGCTATTTATTTGTATCGATGTATCCAAATTCTTGTGACACTTTTGAACGAATTAATTGCCAGTGCATCGTTTTACATGATTCATACGGGTCTTACCGTTACTGTCTTATCAACCACGGCCACTGTTCGTCTCAGGGAGGATTTACCTATGCAAATGTTAATTTTGATAGCCATGGGTGGAATTTATTTGTATCGATGTATACAAATTCTTGTGATACTTTTGAATGAATTAATTGCCAGTGCATCGTTTTACATGATTCATACGGGTCTTACCGTTACTGTCTTATCAACTACAGCCACTGTTCGTCTCAGGGAGCATTTACCTATGCAAATGTTAATTTTGATAGCCATGGGTGGCATCATGAGTACTTTGCTCGTATTTCTCATGTATTTTAAATTTGGAGGAGTATTGACTGCATCAAATAAATTTTTAAACTCCTGGAAGAAAAATACTCAACATATGAAAGGGTCTGATCAGAAATTAATGTTAAAGTATGTCAAGTCATGTCGTCCGAATAGAATCAAAATTGGTTCTGTTGGATATTTTCAAAAATATGCTAGCTTAAGGGTTATTGGCAAAATTTCTTATTATACAAATAAAACTATGCTCATTTTCAAATAAATTATAAATATGCGTTCATCAAAAATCTTCATTATGTGTGCATTTCTTAAAAAACACATTGTATTCTGTATTTATATAAAATTCCAACATAGTCGTAGTACATAATTACGTATGTACTTGACTTGAGTAAAAATTCTAATACTATTCCGAGTGCATATTGATTTTGTGAAATTTTGATGAGTTTGTAACCCTAAAAGTATCCGGGCATGCAAGAAGTACGGGCTAAATGAGCATTTCTAAAAACTAATCACTTTCTTTTGTGTTCTTTGTAAAAGGTCAACTTCTGGTCCTACATACCTTTAAAAGTAACTAGAATTTGCAAATAATGAAGCCATATCATACCTAATATTCAGTACAAGAAAACTCGTGATTTAAAAAAAATATCAAGTTTATTACTACAATTTTACAATGGAAAATTCTAGTTTAATTTCCATGTTGATTTTTTGCATTTTCTCTGAATGTACTATTTCTGTGTCCACGCAATCAGTAGAACAATTTATTGAAACTGTCATGTCCTCATGTGCAACAACATTGATCAGATCAGATGCAGATTTTTTGAACTATACCCGGCTCGGAGTTGGTACAACAGGTCCAGTTCGGTTAGTTGACCCAAACGTCTATTACGACCATTATCAAATTCTTCTTGAATCAACAGAACATATCCCAATCGGCACGATTTTCAAATTCTTGGAATGCAGTGCTATTTTTGTGCCATTTAATGTTCCAAATGATCAAAATCGAATAAAAAAGACATCGGACAACATTTATCGTTTGTTTAGTACGGCAGCTGGAGCCAACGATAAACCAGATTTTATTTTCATCTTTACAGGGAATAAATCCACGGATTTTGGAAGATTTATGATTTACGATGCTCTAAAGGAAGTTCTTGGAATTTATTCGCCTATACTTGAAATTTACCCGGACCAAAAGGCGAACATATCCCAATCGGCACGATTTTCAAATTCTTGGAATGCAGTGCTATTTTTGTGCCATTTAATGTTCCAAATGATCAAAATCGAATCAAAAAGACATCGGACAACATTTATCGTTTGTTTAGTACGGCAGCTGGAGCCAACGATAAGCCAGATTTGATTTTCATCTTCACAGGGAATAAATCGAGTGATTTTGGAAGATTTATGGTTTACGATGCTATAAGGGAAGTTCTTGGGATTTTTTCGCCTATACTTGAAATTTACCCGGACCAAAAGGCGTTAAATTTATTTTGTATGCATTGTGGCCGTAATTTTGCACACAAAATTCAAATTCAAAAGAAAAATTGGAGGAAACAAATCCAGAAATTCTGGTTCGATGTTCATCAACAAGGAAATTTGGCCAAATTTTATAGCACGGAAGTTGACCAGTACGAATATCCGGGTCAATGTCCCAAAAGCTTTGACCTTCCTCCTGGATTACCTTCAACATATAGTACCAGTCCTTCATTTCGACTTCATTTAGAAATCAAGAATAAATTCAACATGAGCTTATGCAAAGCAAATCTCGCAACACTTGCAGATGTAATTTCTTTTGGATTTATTCAATCAGACGAAAGTCTCGATACCAAAAGACTGATTGAATTAAAATTTGGATATTTTGTAATACAATCCATCAGCTGGAAACAATTTCGTTTGATTGTATTTTTAAGCAATCGACACATTTTAGAAACTGATATTGAAGCTTTGTTCACATCCATGGATTTCATGACATGGACATTTACACTTTTATTTTTTGGGGTAATCAGTCTACTGGTCACGCTATTATCCACAGCTACATCAGCGGTAAAATTTAAATCTCAACTTTTGGGTTTGGTACTAACGACCATCTTGATGTTGGGCACATTACTAGGGCAAGGAATATCTTTTGCCTCAAGAAAAAGAATTGGATTCTGCATATTTGGGATTTGGATTTTGATTGCTATTGTAATTAACAAATGGCTATTCTGGAATTCTCTCGGCTCAAATGACAGTGCATAAAATTCCATATTTTCCTAAAAACTTGAAGGAACTAGTAAAAGTTCGACAGGATTATCAAATTGGCAGTTTTTCCAGAATTTTTAAGGTAGATCCAAATTCTGGTGACTACATTTCCATCCCTCATATCCCAACCATTCATAATAATTCAAAGTGCGCCTATTGTCAGAATATTTTAAACGCAACTGCTCATTTAAAATGTCCAATCAATTTTCCAGATACAAGTTTTGATGAATTTGTTCCTACCATGGTCATATTTATAAAGTCTGTGAAAAATGGAACGCTTGTCAAAACAGAAGAAGAATTGAAGAATTTTTCCTCAAATTTTGCTCTGATCGAAGATTCTTTTCATGCAGTACGTGTTGAAGAATGGCTTCGTCTTTCTCTTCGAAATGTAACGACCATAGTTCATTCTGGTCCAGCGGAATCCTTCAGTAAAATTTTAATTACAAAAACATCTGCAAATTACATTCACAAATTAACACAGCCCTTGGTCCGTAGAATTACTGAATCAGGGATTTATAACTGGTGGGCAAATTCATATTCAGTTTACCAGAGAATCAAGATTGGAAATTTATTGAGAAGATACAAACTCATACCACCTGAAACGCAAACAACTGCTGCAGTCTTATTCAATTTACCTGAACCACCTCCACCACCAAAACGAATGAGACTCATCGTATTGGAAATACCTTTAAGAGTATTAGCCGTTTGTCTTATCGTTTGTATCTTTGGATACTTCTTAGAAATTGGACTTTATTTAAATTCTAGGAAATGGTTTAGGGCTAAATTAAAAAGTCTTGTAAAAACTGTCAGGGAAAAAATCACTCTGTTGCTGCTAAGGACTAAGGATTTGGTGATGAGAAACTTGTACGCGAGATGTGTAAAATTCATTGCTATATGCTGGATATAATTTATTACTCAATTCTAAATTAGCAGAGAATTAATTTGATTAGTAGTTGTATAATTAAGATTTCATGCCATAACGTAGTGTCTTGTATGAATTCAACGAGCTTTGCATTTGCATTTGACTTCATGGCCACCAGGTTGCAAAGGGCAGCCGCATTGGCGAAGATTGAAACTAGAACAGGCGGCTGAGCAAGAGCCAATTCTTCCATTCCTCTCTGTACATTCAAAATACGTACATATTTAAGTATGTAATTAATAATTAATTAAATGATTGAGTTTTACTTCTGCAAGTGTTGCATCTTCTACATCTAATCGTTCTCCTAACTCGACAAGCTGCTACGTCGTCGCCTCCCTCCTCAGGTTCAACGTATTCTTCATCATCCAAATCCAGCCCACCGTCATCCTCTAGAAAATCTTCCAAATTTTCATTTTCACAACGTACGACGGGAGCAAACTCAATAAGCCCAATGCCAATGCCTACTAGAACCGCCATAGCCAAGATTGTCTTCATCCTTACAATATGCCTGAAACAAAATGTTAAATTTTAGTTTTAATTTCTGTACTTTGATTGAATAACTAAAAAATTCTTCCGCCTTTTATACTCATTTGTTCTATTCTATTTTTTTTAATTTACACATGGGTAATGATTTCGATTGCATTGCATTACAAGTTTACGGGTTCAAAATTTCCTACATGAAATCTTACACAACAAACTTTGCATTCAGCTTGCTCAACTCAGCAGTTCTTTTATTGCAAATTTTGGTTAATGCATACGTAGATGGCGAAATTACATGGTACATGTTGTTTGCAAAATTTTCAAGGTTCTATCAAATAGGCCTATATACATTATGCCACGAAAAGCAAGGGAAATTTTCTGAATTTATGATTTTACATAATATTCTCTAAAAAGTTTAGTTTGAAAATATTGGGCAATCAAAGTAGGAATTGATTAACATGACAGTTTCATATTTAATAATATGATAGTATTAAATATTTTGTAATCAAAATTTGAATATACTTTTTCAATCTTTGCAATAATTTTAATCATAGTGATCATTTTCATAACTATGATTGTTAATGTTTATTTTTTTACACAAATTTAACATATCTGTGGACGGTCATTCCAAATTATAACTGTGAGTTCCCTTTTTATAGTGCAATTTTAACTGGGATTTTCCAACTAAATGACAACAATAGATTCAAAAAAAGGCCGTCAAATATCCATGCTGGACACTGGACACATTTCAACAATTTGATCACGGGCTTCTAGTTTGATTTTAGCAAATTCAATATCAATTATATTTTCATTCCATGCACTTCCCTGTAGAGGGCTATACTTAAATTCTAGGGGATGCTTTATGACAATATTAAAAAGCCTTGCAAAAACTTTGAGGAAAAATATCAGAATGTTACTGCTACTCATATGCAAACGCATTTGAGAGATCAAAAAATTGGGAAAATGTACTAAATGCTACATTTTTGTATTCTTTAATGAATTAGCAGAAATACTCATACAAATTGATTAGTACTTACTAGTTTTGATTAAATTTTATAGTTTTATTCTACATATAATAGAAATTCAAAAAATGTCAGCCCAATCAATTTGTTATTTGCATGTGCATTCGACTTCGTGACCACCAGCTTGCAAAATACAATCACATTCTCGAAGACCGAAACTGGAACAAGCGGATGAGCAAGAGGCAGGATCTCCATTTTCCTCTGTTCATTCAAAATACACAAGAAATTAGTTAATATAGTCATAGTTAATATATGAGAATTTAAATATTGTTAAATAATCAAATTACTTTTGCAAGTATTGCACCGCCTGCATCTAATCGTCTTCCTCACTTGACATGCTGCCGGATCCGGATCTTCATCTTCCTTCCCGGGTTCAACGTAATTATTCAAATAAAATTCACCATCCATCAAGTCGTCATTTTCACAAAGTACCACAGAAGCAATTACCGCTAGAGCAGCCAAAGCCAAAATAGTCCTCATCCTTACTATATGCTCAAAATAAAACGTTTGATTTTAGCTTGCAGTCCTCTTCTATCGACTAAATTTTTTTCTTGTCATTTATACTTTCTTCACTTTTATTTTAACGTACATATGTTCATGAGTTGAACTTTCTTATTCCATACATCAAACCTTACACAACTTTTTTTTATCTGACTTAGCTAGCGCAACAGTTATTTGAATATAAGGAAATTAATTTATTTAACGCCTACCTTGCATAATTTCTAACGTTTTATAAAATAAGCCACTAGTAAATTGCGCAAAGCAAACTTTCCACATAATATTATCAGCTACTTTAAAATCCTTTCAATTAAACGATGATTTTCCTCATTTCACATCCAAATGTAGCAATGAATCCAAGGCTTCTATTTTATGTATATTTTATGTATAAACTCTTAAACAAAGTCTCATAAAATATTTTTTTAAAAAACACTGTGTGTGGCTATAAAAAGTTAGAAACATTTAGAATGTTGATTAATTTAATACATCATTTGAATCCAGGGTCGACTATCAACAAGAAGTAAATCATACACTTGGATTTAATTTCAGAATTATTAGTTATATGATTTAAATACGCCGACTTAAATTACAGAGAGAAATTTGCTACATACAAGTTGCATGATGTGACATTATTTATAATAACCTTCACCTAAGCTAATGAGGAGGTGCCTATGCCTGTACTTTATATTTAATGAGTTTCACAGAACTACAATTAAAATGTGTATTTAAACAGATGTTTGTGTTATGATATGAGAGCCTTTGAAATACCTGGAATGAACTTGATATTTTAATTGTTACCGACTATTCAATGGAAGTAATTTAGCTAGCCTTATTTGACTTTTGTAGCTTAGTTGCGCAAAAGTCCTAGTCGGTTCAAGAGTTAAGGAATTAAAATTTAGAATATTTATCAGATATGGCATTCTTGTCCATTTATTTTGTATTTGCAATAATTTTTGCACTTTGTGATGGTCAAGACCCAAATCCTGTGCCAGGGAAGATCTATGCGATTCAAAGCAGAATGGACGGAGGAGTAAGTACAGCTAATTTAATTATTTTTACAAAAAAAAAAACTACTTGATTCCTTTTTTTACGGTCAAAGGTCATTAAGCCCCGTGGCAATGGAATTGAATGTAATCGACTCGGTTCGGTCAGTTTTAGTTACAATCCTCCAATGCCTTATGCAACGCAGTTCAGATGGAAAATAACTGAGGGAAATAGTGCTAGTAAGTAAATAAATTATTTGACAATTTTTTTCAAGTTAAAGTTAAAAATTTTAATATTGCATTGCAGATGGGACAATAATAATTCATAGCTTAAAGGAAGATGAAGCAAATGTGGTTAATGAATTAACTTATGTCAACGGAACACAAACACGAACGCAATCAAATTGTGACTTGGTTGAACGAGAAGTTAAACTTGTGCCTCATCCAGTTCTGGATACTTTTATCATTCAAGATGTTCTGACTGGGAAATGCTTGTATTCTTATGGGTAAAAAATACGATCAATTTATTAAAATTAATTAAAGTAATCTTCTTTGCGTTCATTAGATCTGAAGTTGGATTGGTTATTTGGAGACATGACCCTTACACACAATATTGGGCATTTCATGAGTTGACTCATTAAAAATATGATTGAATATAATTTTTCTTCTAATCTTTGCAATTATTTAGATCATGGTCACCGTTTTCATGATCCATATTCAATTTTTTGCATAATTTACACCTTGGTGGATGACCATTCCAAATTATTTCTGAGTGTCCTTTTTTGATACATTTTAACTGGGGTTTTCCAATTAAATGATAATTTTTATCACAACCAAATGTAGCAATAGATCCCAGAAAAGTATTATTGACCTTGAAATACCCATGTTCTGGAGCAATCAGTGCTGGACACATTTCAACGATTCGATTCAACGCTTGCGCCATTTGAGCAAATTCAATTTCAATATTTTTTGTAGCATTTGCCAATGAAATACTTCCAGTTGCACCATAATCAAATAAACAATGCAAATTATTTTCACACATTTGAATCACTTTCGGAGGGAATTTTGAAATATCTGGAAATTTAAAGGTGGGCAGAAATTCTGGATTTTGATACATGGAAAAGTCTCTCTCAAAAGGATAAACGAACAAAGATTCTTCTGCTGAACCAATTGCCCAGGTCAGTCCAAATTCATAATGAATGACCTCAGGCGATGAATTCGGGTCAAGGACAGTCCCATTGGCATTCTTTAGGTCATTGCTCGATTCACCATCGAAATTCCCATAGAGTCCACCTTCAACGAAAGTACCAAAAAGTGCACGATCCACACTTGCGATAACATTAATTGCTCTGTTATCGTCCGCCGTCAGTAAATAAAAAGGAAATTCCAATTCCCCATGAAATTACGACGCGTGTACGAGATTCTAATGTTAGTGAAACTTCTGAATCCGAAATCATCAAAATTGGAAATAAATCTTCATTATTTTCTAATTTTGTCAATTCTCCATCAATGTAAATATCAAATCCGTCGAAAAAAGCTGATAGTTGAATCGTGTGATTTTCATTCGTCATTACAAACGAAGTAAAAATTGAAGCAGGCATCTCAGTCCCATTTTCGAGTCTATAAATTTCCATTCTTCCTTGCATTTGAAAATTCGACAGATTTAATCATCCAAAATTCTCCTACACCATTAAAAGTAAAATCTAGGCCATCCCAACTAATAAAATGCGGATCTCCTATCGTCGCACAAATGCCTGGGGCAACGTAAGACACTCCGAGGTCAGATGGTCTTTTTTCAAAATAAAGGCGGCAAGACTCCTCTTCATCATCTGGATATTTACAACACTGCAGATACGGCAATTGGTCCTTGACGAAATGATCGTACAGCCCATGAGGAGACACGGGACTTGCCATATCGACGGAACCAACGGCAATCATATTTCCATTTTCATCGTAACAACATTGTTGACCATTTCCTGATTTGTATGGCACTAGTTGCCTGAAAGAATACTGAGCTCCTGAGGTAATATTCAAGCATTGTGTGTGAGTCCAAATTTTCTGATTGGAATCGAAGATCACTCACTGCTTTTTCTAGTGTTGGGGGACAAGGAATAAAATCGGCCGGTGGACCTCGGTCGTTATCATACCAATCTTCACAAAGCTCAACACTTGTATCTGGGTCCGTACTTCCCAAATATTTGAGATTAGAAAATACACTATTTTTAAAATTTTGCACAGACTCAAGTTCACCTAGTGTGACTGGCCAAGCGTGTAATCTAAACAAGGCTATTGAGGGTATAGGGCGCCCTTCGCCGCTGTCAAAAGCTAAGTACCCATTATAACTTCCATTGTTGATAGTCTGATCCAACACAATGTATCTTTCAACCCATATGCCCTCTTGATTTTCAACTAGAATGAGAACCACACTTTCAACTCTGTTACCCAATTGCAAAGGTGCCCAATCCATATCACCTGCCCAGTAAGGAGTACCAATCACACCTCTTAAACTAATGTCAAAAAATCTTCTAGGGTCAACTGTGTAGATCACACCAGTATACTTTTCAAACACTCCCGCCCTTCTAAATGCCAAAGTTATGGGAATAGTTCCATAAACACCAATGTAAGGGACGACACACTGTATAGCAGAATATCCAAGTTGACCAGGGACAACAATACGTCGAGCCTCAATTTTAATAGCAAATTCACAAGTGATGTCATCCGGACTTATAGTATTGTCAGTATTACAAAATCCCGTGATGGTTAACAGTTCATGTCCAAAAAAACTTACAAATCCAGGTTTCACTTGCACTTTTTCCCCAGGGGGAACACAGGCCAGGATGTCAGACACAGAATTGACACGAAATATGTACTGACCACTATTGCTACCAAAATTTCGTCCATCTACAATCGTCAGAACTTCTGAGGTACAAGATCCTGGAAGTTGAATTGGTTTGTCTGCTGCATCATATCCCCAATTAATTCCAACTTGTGCTGGTTGACCTTCTAACCCTAAGCAATTTCCTCCAGATGCAGTTCCAGTTGTCCATGATAATTTTTCGTAGTAGAGAAGAACCAGAGAAATTATTCCATCTGAGATGAGTGAGGCTTGAAATGTATTTCTGTACAAGGGATCAGTCAAACCACAAGTGGTCAATTGGCCAAAAAATGGACAATCTTCGTAAGTCGCAATAAAAACCCATTGAGCAGAAAAACCATCGAGTTGAAACGTAGATTCCCGAAGGGCAAGACTAGCTTGCCTAAGGTCAGTTCGATCCAGCGTTTGTCGATAAAATGTATTTCCTCCATGTGTAAGGTCAATGTCAGCCCAGAATGCATCTACCATTGGATTCGCTGATAGAGTAGCACAAGCAGGTGTATAGTCTGGAACACCTAGCATAGCAGCGCCAAAATTCAAAATTTTGTTTATTTTGAACATAATTCAATTTTTTATAGTTTACCTTGACCAAATGATAAAACTCCATTGACATTCACAAAAATGTAGCTGTATTTCCTTCCCGCAAAGTCAAATGCATATCTGAGTTGAATTCGAGCAAAACTATCATCACTGGCAGCTAATTTTGAGTCAGCATACTCAATTCCATAGGGTAAAAATGCATCTCTAGAAATTCCTTCAGTTGGTTCAATTAATATTAAGTGGAAAAGACAAAACACGAATACGAATCCTAAGCTACTGCTGCTACCACGCATTGTTAATGATTAAAACTTTTCAATCGAAAAATTTGTTTTCAAGTGTATTTAATTTTAAATATTTGGCCGTTGACTTTATGACTGGAAATGAGTTGAGGTATAATTCATGGGCGAAAGGTAAAAAGTCAGTCTAAAAATGAACAGTAAAAATAAAAAGAGAAGGGAATGTGTAATAACAACTTCTATTTTTACGAAATAAAGGCAAAAGTTCAATGACATTCTAATTCTAATTTTAAAATTTTTTGTACACGGGCTTTGAATGTTTTATGTTTCTAAATCCATCTTTGTGTCAATGTTTTAGGTCCAATGTTGGAATTGTACCTTTAACAGGCAAAAGAAGTGAAAAATTTTTAATTCACTAACACGGGCTTTGAATGTTTTATGTTTCTAAATCCATCTTTGTGTCAATGTTTTAGGTCCAATGTTGGAATTGTACCTTTAACAGGCAAAAGAAGTGAAAATTTTTTAAATTCACTTTAAGGAGTAAATATAAATACACATGCTTTCTTTAGTATAAAAAGGGGAGAGTCAAAATTCAGGACCATTACTATCATCATAGTTGAACGAACCTCTGTATAATTTCGAAAATCCTTATAGCAAATTTCAGAATGGTTAAATTTGTACTCTGGGTACGCCCGTTCACTTTAATGCAATGAGAAAAATCTACAGTTGTATCAACAACACCTTTGTAAGCACGGGTTCTAGTATTTTCATCCAAATGATACATTGAACCTATGCAAATCCTGATTGCATTTAATGATTTTAATTCCAATTCTTTGAGTCTGTCTCGGAGACAGGTTTTTTTCCTCAACGAGATACTTTCCTCTGACTTCCTTGACTTCCTTGATTCCACCAAGACATGAACAACATTGCCACATAATCAGATACCCACAAGACGCCAAAAACAATTTATTAACGCTGTAACCAATGGTCCAAGTGAAAGCCGGATAAGGAAATAGATGGAAACAATCAGAAAGCCAAACTCAACAATTAAGATGGATGGGTATGAATACAGCTTGTAAGCATTCGTTCATTTGGGATATTAACATTTGAATGCAATGGTAATGTCTCATCCAATTCGTGTGATCATAGTAGTGTCCCTTGTGATCCAAATTCCTGTAAATTTAAATTATACATAGACATAGGATCAAGCATATTAGTTTCGCATTTGTTCATGTATATGATGATGTATTCAAACGGAACGATTGCACATGTCCAGAACGTCATCTTCAGTATTTTTGCAGCAAAATTTATCCTACAACAACACTGTACGATAATGTAGCGGACCAGGGGCAACTTGCGAAACACATAGTGAATCCTCAATTCGTCTTTGTCCATGAAAAGTGGGGTCAATCCCATGTTATAAAGATAATTTAGCAATTTTCTTTGACCGATTCTGATACCAAGGCTGATATTTTTGGCCTTCACTGTTTCAGCGACTTCTATCACCTGTACTTCTTGGACTGAAATTTAAATTCAATTACTTTATACATACAATATTTGTGCATATCTTAATTATATAGTATAAAACACAATAATAGTATATGCAGTCCATAATTATATAAGAAATATGATATATATATATCTTGTAAATTCTTACCTGGTTGTTCCTCTTCCATTGCAATGAGTACTCAAATATCAAACAAACTTCTTCTTTCTTTTCAACCCGATGTTAAACTGAAGAATAAATTGAGTAAGGACACTGTCCTTTCTCATATTTGTTATTCTTGAGTCTTAAGGTCCAATTTCAATGACAAACATAGCGTGCTTTCTGGAGTTTTGGAATAAAAATATTTAGTTTAATGACTCAAAAGTTTTGAAATTGACCACATGATAGATGAAACTGATGGAAAGGCCGTTTATTAATTAAAATATATTTAATTTGTTTAAACATTCAACGACTAAAGCCTTTAATTTTAATTCATGACCATCCTCACAATATTTTCTTTATTTTCTTAATGATATTATGGCACGCAACGATGTAATAAACTTGAATCAAATAAAATTAAAATTTTATTCTTCCATTAGCATCTATAATAAATAACATGCATATCTGTCTAACGTTACTTATGGAGTTGCGACTTTGGTATAGCGAAAACTGTCGATAAAGTATTAATTAAGTAAAATTAATATAATGGATTACGAAGCACCTAGCCAAATATTTTTTTGCCTGAAAGCTAAGCTAGTGAAATACTCTTGTAAGAAAATCCATCAAAATTAAGCTGATCCACTTTTTCTTGGTTTCGACAAGCTGCCCTAGAGCGTTGAGGAGGCGGAGTTAATTCGACAGGTTTTTGGGTAAAATTCTCATCAAAATATCGGGTATCCGTTTCGGAATTAATTTCAGGAATGAATGGTGGATTCAGCTACAAAAGCAAAAAAAAGTTCAAAAATTTTACTAAAGTACATTATTTTGGTTTTAATTTTAACTCACTTTTTTTTGAACCAAAAGAACCCAATCAATGGTTGCAAAAAATTTATGTTCCTTGATCTCTTGGGCATCTTTTGGTCCACTGCCTAATCTTTTTCCTGGTTCTTTCATCAATAAACTTTTCAATAGGTCACGGACTGTTGGGCTTACGGCTCGATGAATGTATATCTATAGGTTAAAAATATATGGTCAAGTTAATTAATTAACAAATAGGATGGAAAATTAACCTCATTGTGTAGAATGTAGTCGGTTGTAACGTCCTGGAATTCATCACCAAAAGGATGTTTTCCAAAAAACATTTCGTACATGACCACACCAAGGGCCCACCAATCAACAGGGAATCCATACGGTTCGTTTCTAATTTCCTGTGTTAAAAAAATACATAATATGTCTATAATGTATATAAAATAATAAGTTTGAATACCTCTGGCGCCAAATACTCTGGACTTCCACAAATGGTCTCAGTTGTCAAATCAGGATTCAATTCTTGTTTACAAATTCCGAAATCCACGAGTTTAACGTGTCCGTGTTTATCTAGTAATAAATTTTCCAGCTGTTCAAAGCCAGAATCAGAATTTTACAAAAGTGTTGATATTAATTAAGTATTTTTAATTAATTTTTACCTTCAAATCCCTGTAAATGATTCCATTTTGATGCAAATAGCCAATGGCCGATAGGATTTCTGCTCCGTAGAATTTTGTCATATCAATTCCAAATGCAATTTTCCTTGTATAGCGATGAAAATAAAGTTCTCCTCCATTTGCATATTCCATGACAAAACAAAGTCTATCTTTGGTCGTGAAGGAATATTTTAAAGACTGAAAAAAATAATTTAATTAAATAGTTAATTAAGAAAAACTGATAATTATTTTTTTTTAAAATTTATTCATACAATGAGGAATGGATGATTGATTTTCTGCATCACTTGATTTTCAGTCAGTGCATGTTGATGACTCACTTTGCCCCCTCTCAGAATTCTATCCTTTTTCAATATTTTCATTGCATAAATATTTTTTGTTTGTTTTTCCGTGCAAAGCACAACTTTTCCAAAATTTCCATTTCCAATCACTTTGATAAATTCAAAATCTTGTAGCTCCTTTGTTTTAATTAAAAAAATGTTAATTAAGTAATTCAATTAATTATTAGTACAAGGTGCTAACCACTTTTTTTTCTTTTCCTTTGGATGATCCAATTTCCAAATTTTTGGCAACTTTTTCCATGGAATTGACCCATCCTTCTCTTTCAGCATCAGATTCCGCATAAAAAGTTCGTTCAATCACATTTGGTGATTTTAATCCACGAACAATGAACGTGAATGGTTTTGGACGATCTGTTTTGATAATCTTGGAATGCTTGACATTAAATGTGTTCAATTGTTGACCAATGATCATGTTTTCACGTCCTGTTCCCGTCTCAACTTTGTAGCCAATCAGTGGACCATCTTCATACAGAACAAAATATCTGGGACACCATTTCTTCAAATTTTCTTCTGTATAAATAAATTAATAGAAAATGAAATGAAATAATTTTTTAAACCAGTTTTTTAAATGAATTTTACTTTTCTTATAAAGAATCCCTTTCTTAACAATTTCCCCAGGCATATTGCCGTTTGTAGTTTTTAAAACTTGTACTGTGCTAAAAAATTCACTTTCTTTTCTGTACACCACTTCCTGTCTTGATCTCAACTCGTGCGTCTTACCTTGTAGAATGTCAAGAACAAAAAGGAGGAATGCGATTCAAATCTGTGACTTAGTTCTAGTTCGAGTTGGCAACGAATCTATTTTTATTCAAATACTAGTCGCGTCGCGTCCGAGTCTATATTTTATTTATACTTGAGTATGCACGTATGCACGTGCACGTGAAATCATGAGTCATCTTTGTAGAATGTATATAGTAGAAGTTTAGCAAGAAGTATTTTACGTCTTGTTCTAAGGAATGGAATTTTTTTGGTAGATTAATTCTGCGTCAACAGACTGGGTTGGCTATTTTTAACTTTTAGATTGGAAAATTATTCATAGCGCAATGTGGGTGCGATGCTTATATAAAGTCAAACAAAACCGAATTGATTTATTTGAACAAGTGCGTAGCGTAGGAGGAAATACTGAAATGTGATGCTTAATGTCTGTTTTTCTTTAAAGAACTTTTAATTTTAGAATATTATATAGTTTTTATTCGATTTTTAGCATACTAGGCCCAAAATTAAGATTCATTACACAAGCACGTCGATCCACTTCTGGAACTATCACAGTGTCCGCCCTTAAAACGAGGTCTTTCGCTTCGGTCTGGATTTGTAAAAATTTCACACAGTTGGTAGCAGAATGCATCAGCTCGCATTCCTGATAGGCACTGTGGGGTAATGTGAGACACAAAATTAAAACAGAAAAATCAAAATGCAATAAATTAAATTACCATAATTCCTGTGTCTGTGGTTTCTCCTCTAATTGCTTCCACAAGACGTACGTCGTTAATAATCCAAACTTGGAGAAGGATGAAAATAATCAAGGCGGTGTTCATTTTCTAAATTTAAATATTTTACTCGATCAACAAGGTTTAAAATAGAAGTGTGTGTAATAGGAGTTTAAAATTTGTGGTTTAAATAGCGAGAAGTGAATGAAGCAATTAAGTCAGAAGAATGCAGGAGGTACAGTCTACAAGTTCAAATTTACTTGGAAGTTGGAAGTTATTTAAAAACTAATGTATTCTACTAAATATCACATCACCTCAACTTGGCATTCTTAGAACCAACTCGGATATTCAAAATACCCTGATAACTGATTAATTAATCTAGTCATGCAATTGTCAAATTAAGTCCGTTTCTTATTAACGTATCCGGAATTCATTTTCCTTCGAGTGAATTTTGTATTGATATTTTGTGCAGGCTTTTTTTTTGTCTTTTATCATATTTTTTGGTTGCTGAAACCAAAATATGGTAAAAAGTGGCATGCAGTCGCTTGGTAAAAACGACACAATTTTTTATCCTTTCGATCAATTCTTTGACCAAGCTAAAAACGACTTAATAATAATTAATGTTAGAGTTAAAATTTGAGTTAGACCTGATGTTTAGTTTTCCTGTCCAAATTGAGACCTCTCGTGTTGAAATCCATTTAAAGTTTTTAACTGCAATTAAATTAATCTAACAGAAAATTGTAGCCCTAAAGCAGTAGTTTTTGACATTTATATTTGTCATACAAAAGCATTATTAATATTTTAATTCTCCGAAGGATTTCAAAATATTTTCTTGCAGAAATTTGTTGCCATTTTAAGCAATTTCCCATATATTCTAGCGTGGGATTGGGATTCTTTGCCACAGTAATGGGGCAAACTGATACACCTATCATTTTACATGAATTTAATTAAAAGTTACATGCCCATACAATTGGAGATGCATTCATTTTTATTTTATTCATATTTATCATATTTATTCAACGATTAATAAATTCCCACAAAATAATCCTTGTTTCATTGATTAATTTTCATTGCAAACACATGTTGCTTGTTGTCTGGATTTATCGCAGTGGCCGCCCTTAAAACGTGGTCTTTCATTTCTGTTGGGGTTAATGAATTTCTCACATAATTGAAAGCAGAATTGATCAGCTCGAGCACTTGGAACGCACTGTGGATTTAAAATCAACACAAAATTTTAATTTTAATTTCGATCAATAATCAAAGATTTAAAAAATTACCATAAGCCCAGTGTTCGTTGTTTCTCCCGGAGCTGCCTCTACAAAAAGTCCTTCATTGTTAATCCAAATTTGAAGCAAAACGAGAACAAAGAAAGCGCCAAACTTCATTTTGAAAATTTTATGGTTCCAATTCCTCCCGGTAAGCAAGACTAGACAAGATGGTTAATGAAGAAATTAAACTGTACACTTA
>WJEZ01000706.1:0-24110 GCA_009869925.1 Thalassaphorura encarpata
GGGTTAAATTTCCATCCTGATCTGATCTCTCCGAGTTCGATTTCGAGGTCTCTTGGATTGTCTACTTTTAGGGGTAAAGCATTGGGAAATGAAACAACATATTCACTGTTCACCAAAATCGGTTTTATGTTCCTCCTGTTTTCTGAAATTCTTGCCTGTAGCAGATTCGTCCAAAGTGGATGCGAATGAAGCATGCAAATCATATTTCTACATTGTGCAACTCTTTTTATCTGCAACTATTTTACAATATATAATTATTAACATTATGAGTTCAATACACAGCTTGCTCATTGTTCTGGACGCGGATATGCAACTAAAATACTGAATGTTAACTGGGAACAGTTGTCCAAAGAAACTAAAACAATTGATTTTTCGAAAGTGTAGAAAGACCCCGCTGAGCATTGTAGAATCCAGCAGGATTTCTGTAAACGCTGAAGGAATTTTTTGTTCTCACAGTTCTGCGACTGAATTTGCGTTGCAAAGTACTCCAAGTAACTTTTGCTCGCTAAATTCATCCGACCAGCAGCTTCCAAAATTGAGGTCGTTTCTACGAGACAACGAAAGCTACAGGCAGGAAAATTGCTATATGCAAGGAGAGAAATATCGGCATCTGCGAAACGGATGGTTGCAAAATATAGTATGCCCGCCATGACATACAGCATTGCAGGAATCCATTGTAAGTAGAGGTTGAAAGTATCATTGAGGTAGATCTTGATAAGTTGACAATGACGGTAATGAAGAACTTCTCTGAAATCACGTGATTCCCAAAATCCGAAATTTCCTTTTAAATATAAAGAATAATTAAACTTACAATTACTTAAATATAAGCACATGCAGTGGACACTAATAAGATTAATGATTTTCTATGAATATTCACTCACTCTTCACATTGTTTGAGCTCTTCATTTGTCCAGGTTAGAACAAGGATAATCGTTGTGGAAATGACAGCAGCCGTGCCAAGTACGTCAGACATTATGAAAAGTTCCCAAATGAAATAAGGGAGTTTTTCCAACAATGAGTTAATTAAACTTACAATTACTTAAATATAAGCACATGCAGTGGACACTAATATGATTAATGATTTTCTATGAATATTCACTCACTCTTCACATTGTTTGAGCTCTTCATTTGCCCAGGTTAGAACAAGGATAATCGTTGTGGAAATGACAGCAGCCGTGCCAAGTACGTCAGACATTATGAAAAGTTCCCAAATAAAGTAAGGGAGTTTCTCCAACAATGAGTTTGGATTGCCCTCTGCATCTTTGCAATCAAAGATAAGAGAAGCGAAAAAATGTGTAGCACAAGGAGTGCTCAACAGCATGAAAGCATGTGTGAAAGGATTCATGTAAACTAATGCTGTAGCCATTACTACAGTTGGAGATATCCAGTCAATTCCAGTAACATGTTTCTGAGTCGACCCATCCAGTAGTGCAGCGGCTCGTGTGTCTAAAAATCAACTGTACTGTCAAATATGAATCTCAAAATTGGTAAAAATTTATTCACCTCTTTCTAGTTCAATATGCTCCAAGAGTGCATTAACAAATCCCATGATTTTGTTGCGACTGAGATGAAGTTGCAACTTACAAATTGAAATCATCGAATAAGCAAGTAGCCACGTTATATGAAGAACTCGGATTCGTGGAGGAATGTCTACATCTTTAGTTTGCAAGAGACGAACTGCCATAAAGCACGCACTACTAAAGGATAGCCCTGCAATTAAGTAGAACATTCCACTTTGCCATCGAAATGGCTTTTCAATACGGAAAGTTTTGGAATTCCAACGGTAGGGCCACATTTTAGTGAATCCGGCGATTGCCATCATGTGGCCTACGGCGAAATATGCTGTTTTCGTTATCATTTCTTTTTCTCGAAATTTGGAGTTTTTAAACGAAAGGGATACTAAGAAAATAATTGAGTGTGACGCTTTGTTTGAGACGATGAACTCAAAATAATTGAGTCCAAGNAAATAATTGAGTCCAAGACCTTTATTTGTAGTCATTTTATACAAGGTCATCAAGGTGGCATCAATCACTGAGAACTCGATTTCACGATATCTGAGATACAGGCAATCTATATAGTTACTCCATTATGGATTGTTCTCGTTAGATAACTTTATATATTCCAATGTTATGGTAGTGTTTGTCGATTTCTTAATTCGTTAAATCGAGCTGAAGTGGGCCTAAATAATTGAATTCGCTTGTGCGTGTACATGAAAGACACGGGTGTGAGTTAAGTGCTATGTGAGTGCCTGCCTGCTCCTTTAATACAGTCTTTAATATTAATAATGTGAGTAAAACGTACTTTTTGCAATGGGATTCGATGGTCGATAGGATGAGATATTATTATTATTAGATGAGGATGAGACTTTCCAAATCAACAACACCTTTCACACAGGAAGGATCGTCTCAGCTTAGTCACGCCATTTCTACTAACATACCTTGTATCTTAAATTTTATCGCCATAAAAACATACAATAAAGCAATTCCTACTAACACATTACTTGCAACTACGACTTAATAAAATTCACATGCTCAAATTGGATAGGCATTTAAACAATTCAGGTTATAAAGTGCAGATTAATCCACACTATAAAATCTACATAACTAAGCGTCTCGTCGAGGTGTCCATAATGAAGTGGTTTACTCCATTAGTAACTACGTGTCAGCTCCAAGACTGCACAACAACGCACAGAAAAATTGCTGATACTAGAAGAGTTTAAGCTCGAGGCGCGCAGAGCGCATTGTTAAGTTACTTTTCCCATACCATCCCTTTTAAATATTTCATTCATAGCAAACACTCTAGTCCAGTCACACTACTCTAGTTGAAAAACACCAGAAAAAGGCTAAAAAAAGTAGACAATGAAATTTGGACCTCCGAGGAACAACACGGAGATTTCCAATGACATCACGTGGCCAAGAGTCTTTCATTGTTTAGATCGATAGTAGTGAAAGATTGGGGTATAATAGATGGACTAACTAGAAGAGTTTAAGCTCGAGTCGCGCAGAGCGCATTGTTAAGTTACTTTTCCCATACCATCCCTTTTAAATATTTCATTCATAGCAAACACTCTAGTCCAGTCACACTACTCTAGTTGAAAAACACCAGAAAAAGGTTAAAAAAAGTAGACAATGAAATTTGGACCTCCGAGGAACAACACGGAGATTTCCAATGACCTCACTTGGCCAAGAGTCTTTCATTGTTTAAATCGATAGTAGTGTAAGGATTGGGGTATAATAGATGGACTTTATCAAATAATCCAAGTTATAATGTACTAGAATGATTGAATGACGAGTCTTCTATGCAGAATTGATTATTCTACAAGTAATTATTAGGCTATTAAGGGTTAGGGTTGAATTAATTAAGGGCACTGAGAGTTCCGGGGTTATCAGCTTGATTCGTCTTATAGTTCTTCTGCTTTGAAAAATACTTTACATTTTCCAGAATTAACAGCTAAGTAATAGGATTGACTTAAAGCGTAAATTAAATTTTAGGGTAAGTTGTCTTGTAATTTATAATGTGCTAGCCTTAAAAATGAAAATCGTGTACCGATGTTTCAAATAAAAAAGAAACGGAGACGGCAGACGGAGCGATGCGATATTCAGAGGTTTGTTTCTACAGAGAATTGGTAGTAGCCAGAATTCCACGAACATTTGAAATTTGCACTTGAAGAAATTACAGTTTCAGCCCAATGTAGTCAGGGCCTTGAATGGATGGAATTAAAGATCATAATTTGTCGACGTGTACGTGTACAATGTACATATTTATGTTCCTTCATTGACTGCTGCCTGCCAAATTATGGTGATTAATTCGTTGGGTGAAGCAATTAAGACTGAAAATAGAGGAAACCAGAAAGTGATCAATCTGCGACTCGGCAATTGAACAATAACTGAAGTCAATATTGATCGTGAAAAATTCAATCCCAAGCAAGTAGAGAAATAGAAGTGTCAATGTTTATTTAGTTAAGTTTGTGTACATTTTTTAAATCATCGTGAACAAGTCAATTTTATTTCATGAAGTTATATTTAATCGAACGGACGACAGTGATGACCTTGTGAAAAATAGATTACCCCATCAGTCAGTCTCTGTCTAAGTTATTTAAATTAAAATGTGTATTTATATGATTAGTTCATTCTGTTGGCTGAAATGCTGAGACCCCCAAGTTTTAATAATACGTAAATAAGTTGAAACGTGTTTCCAATAATTCTGCTGCCTCAGTGCCTTCAACCTACGTAGGCAATTACGAAAATTACGGAACGAGAACTGGAAGGTTTTATAAAAAGTTCTTCTGTCTGAGACTGCACAGAGTGGAGACACCAAATAATCATCAGAATGAATTCATGTAAGAATATTATAATTTTCTCTAAGTTAATTAATAATGTTAGGCCTAGATCTTCGATCTTCCTTACATACAACTTGCATTAAATATTAATGCTAACAAAATGCGTGTTACAATGAATAAATGAGGTCCGTCCAAGCCAAGTGACTGGTATCAGAGGACTGGAAGACAGTAGCATGATCTCTTCTGATAAAAGATTTTGATATTCTTATCATTTTACGTGAACTTCGCCTGCAGTTCTATCCCTGTCTTCGGTGGCTAGTCCAGCTTAATTTTTGACTGGCTGGCTCTTAGCTAGATGAGAAAAGAGCTTATTGAGTTGATTAAAAACCAAAATGGTTCCACTTTAAATCTTGACAAAACTTACAAGAAATTAATTACGTATTTTTGTGATGTAGTATCGGGACGGATTAATTTTCGGAACCGGCGAGTGCGGGAGAAGTATTGTTTCCTCCTTGTCCTCATGAGTTTTTTCATCATTTGTGTCATTATGGTGTTTTTCCTTCCGGATTTGAGAGCAAGGACGTCAGCTGGAGTTCACGATGTATATGAGAAACTTCCAGATCTCTTCCTTGCACCGCATATGCCAATTCCTGCACCAGCTTCATTTCCTGGTACGATATGTAATAAGAACATTTAATAATTGATCCGCATCCATCAGATCATATTTTATTAATGTTTATTTCATACCTGTTTTATTTTTGAAGAAGGGGAAAGGCCCAGAGCTGGATTACCAAGACCACTCCATCCTCCTCCGCGGTATCTTGAGGACAGGATGAAATTCCAGGCACGTATGGAAGAGGATGAGCACCGTCGTGTTTTGGAGAAGCCACAGATTTTGAACAATGAGAAACTTTTCTTTAAATCTTCCACGGAGAGCCCGAGTCAAAAAAGTCAAGTACTGCCGTCTTCAGGTGGAATCTTGTCTCCCAACATTGAGGCTGGCAATGGAAAGTTACCCTTAAATAATCATGATCCCAAAAGAAAACATTCTACGTCCGATGATAATTTGACTGTTCATAAGGGTCATTCGGTCGTGACCAACTCTTCTGGAGTTATTGTGACTGGAGGACAAGACGCTGATGCCAATGTACAAAGTCAGAGAGATTTCATTAAACACGTAAGTCAATTTTTTTTTAAATCTCTTGCAATGAATTGTTCTAGGTAGGGGTTCATCAAGACCAAACAAACCAATTTATAATTTGGGAAATATAGAAAGATAGGAATAAGGAGCCTCAGTCAAAATTCATTGCAATTGATCAGTGAAAGTTATGATCAAGTCCTGGATGGAAGTCGAGTTCGCGGTACTCATTACACGTGCTGTTTAGATAGTGCGTTATCAACTCGCTGTACTCACAAGAATTTCTGGACAACTATAAAATTAACTTCCTAGTAATACTTTTATAATATTACTAGGAAATTTCTGAAACTCTGACACAAGAGATAAGGTTCCGAAAGTGAATTCGTATTTAAATATGCTTCGGGTAATTTAAGCGGAATTCGACTATGGGTGGGTGATGCTAAGCAGAACGGATTATTATTTACGTGTTCGACTCGCGTGCTGGCCATTAAACTGTAGTAGCAAGTGGATCGAAATCATTCATACCGTGTCTCAATGTTTATATTCTCTAACACTAGCTAACAGTAAACACTGGATGCTCTTGAATTATGTTTTTAAAGCCACTCGATTTTGTTTTCCTTCCTGCATCAAGTTACGGAGACACGGTGTAACAATTTAATTTTCTTCTGAGTTGAACATGGGCACGATTAATGAAAGTCAATATTTGTAGAAATCGATCCCAAATGGGATTAGAATTTTATTATTGATCATTGCAAACTTGTTTTCCTTCTCGTGCAGAAAGTTCAAGTTGTACACATAAGTAAAGAAGATATCGACAAAGTACTTTGTACTGTGTTCGAAGGAAATGAAATAGCCATCAATAGCCAGCTCAGTTCGCGTGTATCAACTGTCCACCTATTGACCTTAAGGATAAACTTTAAACTCTCGTTCTTCCCGTCCGGCATGTTGGTTTGTATTTCTAGAACGGATAGCTCATTTTTTACGTATCCATTCTGCGAATGCAAATGTTGGTAATTTCCTTATCTTTGTTTTACGTTTGGCTACCAATTCATTATCCGTTTGACCGCAAGAGCTGAAAAGGGTTTAGCTCTGTATCTTTATTTTTGGCAAGACTCCCTTCAAGTGTAGTTCCTTTTTGCTCTTTGAATTTTCAGTAATGTATTACAATTTCGAGAGAACATATGAGGATTAGTTTGTGAACTCGTCAGATCAGTTGTTCGGCTGTCTAATCTGCACCAAGATAAGCGCAATCACATGGTGGCTTTTGATATCTTTTTGTGCAGAAATTTTATATAAATTCTACTGCACAAGACGTGCACGTGGAAATGACACTAATACTAATTATTGAAACCTTACTACTATATTAAGCTCAGTTTTGACTCAAAGTTATGGTGTTTCGTCGAAGAAAAAGTTTAGCCATTTGTGCAATGTTTATATGCCTAGGGATTTTTATGCCATTATTTATATTTCTGAGTGGATTTAATAGATTTCGGTTTTTAATTGATACGAATGGACTTAATGTTGGAGATTTTGTACCCGACAAAGTCCAAGGAAATGCTACAAAGGGTAGGGTAGTCATTTTTGGGGAGAGGGATGGTGGTTATGAAGTGGGTAATTCTGTGATGAATGATAGGCGAGACTTCATTCGAAAGGTGTGGTTTTCAAAATTGTCTTCACATTAAAATTTTAATAACAACCATTGAAACATTACAGATGATGAAAGACGCTTGGGACAACTATCGCCAATATGCATGGGGACATAATGAGCTCAAACCGATTAGTCAACGAGGGCACTCCGGAAGCGTTTTCGGAGCTGCCAGGATGGGAGCTACAATTGTAGATGCGGTGGACACGTTGTACATTATGGGGTTGGAGAAAGAATATAAGGAAGGAAGAGATTGGATCGCCACTAACTTTGATATAGATAGTTTTGTAAGTTACCGATTTTGATTACTCATTTTCTATTCTGTTAGTTATTTTTATTACTCAATTTTTAGCACTCCGAGTTGTCCGTGTTTGAAACAAATATTCGATTCGTTGGGGGATTCTTGACAATGTATTCTTTAACTGGAGATACAATGTATAAAGACAAGGCTTATCAGTTGGCCAAAAAATTACTCCCGGCTTTCGATACACCGACTGGAATTCCGTATGCACTTGTAACTTTGAATGGAGACGTATAGTAAATTGAAAATATGAAAGATAAGGAATCGACACGAGTTGTTCAAAAATTGTTATGATTTTATCTTTTAGGGAGCTAAGAACTATGGATGGGCGTCAAGTGGTTCAAGCATCTTGTCAGAGTTTGGAACCCTGCATTTGGAATTCGTCTACCTGTCAGATATAACTGGAGATCCTGTTTTCAGAGAAAAAGTGTACAAAATACGAGATGTTATCAAACAAGCAGAAAAAACAAAGGGTTTATATTCAAATTATCTTCACCCACGAATGGGCAAATTCACTCAAAGTAAGTAACGGATCAGCTATAGAGGAAATTCTCGTGCAAATATATTTTACATAAATTATTTTACATTTTCAGATCACGTGTCAATGGGAGCCTTGGGAGATTCATTTTACGAATATTTGCTCAAGTCATACATTCAGACTGGTGACACTGATGCACGACAAATGTACGATGAAGCAATGGATGCTTTTGAGAAAAATGGACTTATTCGATACTCCAAGAATGGACTGCTTTATTTTGCGGAAATGCGTTATGACAGGATAGAGAGTAAAATGGACCATTTGGCTTGCTTCGCAGGTAAACAACTTGAATTGTTATGAGAATTCGAAAACTTCACTCAAATTGGTTTAAAATTCTACTTACTTTCATATTCCTTAGGGGGCATGCTCGCTCTCGGTGCGCATACTGACCCAAACGTCTCTGGAACACCAGCCCTTGATGCTCGAGTGACAAGACATTTAAAAATTGCAGAAGGCATTACGAATACCTGTCACGAGTCGTATATTCGTACAGAAACGCATTTAGGTATGGCTTAGGATAATATGGAAGAAATTACTTAGTTTTTGCAGAATCAGAGCTTGCTTATCAAGTATTTTGAAAACAAAGCTTATACACCAGGCATTTGATTCTAAGGCGCTTGATTGAACGTATGCTAATTTTAATTTCAATATAAATATAGGCCCTGAAAGTTTCCGCTTCAGTGATGCGATGGAAGCACGAGGTTTACGTCAGAATGAAAAATATTATATTTTGCGTCCTGAAGTCCTAGAAAGCTATCTCATCCTTTGGAGAATCACAGGGGATCCCAAATATCGTGAATGGGGTTGGGATGCTGCTCAGTCAATTGAAAAATGGTGCAAGTCAGGCCCTGGTGGAGGATATTCTGGTCTTCGTAATGTTTATTCTAAAGAACCCCAACAAGACGATGTTCAGCAAAGCTTCTTCCTTGCTGAAACCCTGAAGGTATGAGCTCGGATGTCTTACATCTTAACATTATCTATCAAGGTTGTGAATCTAAACTGTGTATTATGAATTCATTGCAGTATCTTTATCTTCTGTTCAGTTCGAAAGAACTCCTTGACTTAGACTTCTGGGTATTCAATACGGAAGCACACCCCTTGCCAATTAAAGGAGTTAATCCTTTTTATCGCCCGTTCCAGTCATCACCGCATTAACCCTCTCGCACAAATTTAATTATAAATTAGGAAGTGTCCGATTCTTGCACTGACGTCCTTAAAGAAAACGCCTCGTTTTCGCTTGAGCCATATTAGGAATTATTCAGATGGTGGTTATTTGTGTTAAAAGAAACTTATTTTTGTTGTACACTTAGCTACTACTCAGCAAGATTCTAATTAGTGCCACGCTGTATGAATTGTGACAAGTGACATCTTGAATTAATTGTGAAGCAATACGAAACACAAGATAAATTATTGATTTTGTAGTGCATCAAGTTCAATCGAAAATGTATAGAGGATTTAGTTGCAGTACAATCTATTAATTATTAATATTGAGCGAACACATGTTTTGAAGGTTTCATCTTCGCTGTGATACTTGGTTTAATTAATTTATAACTCTGCCTTTCCGACTTGGACCTTAATTAATTTACATGAGTGAGAAAATTAAATGCAAAAGGGTAAATGGTGATGTGTGCACATGTGAAATAAATACTGGTCAGTTTTTGAATTCGTTACAATATATCATGTGTTTATTTCACTTATTAAATATTAAAAAAATTAGACAAAAAGTTCGCATTTTAAAAGTGATATTTCTCATAATGCCCATCGGACAATGACTACTTGGCAATGAGAAGTTCATCATCGATTTGGTCACCCAATACGCGTTGGATCATTCGATACACTACCTTGATCTGTTCTCCTTGTTTTGTAGCTGAAATTAAAATATTAGTATCAATTCAACTCTCTCCTTGTTTAATTAGTCGATTTCCTCCTTAAACACACCAAAATATTTGCCCGTATAAGAAAAGAAATCCCAGCATCCATTATAATTGTTTGGAACTGCTGTTGTAAGTGGAAATATGATGATAATGTTATTTGCTTCTGCCAGTGGTAAAAATCCACTATTTGTAGTATAATTCCAAGCAAGGTCCAATCTAACAAAATCAAAATTAACTAAATTCTAGTCATGTATTCAATTTATTTTCTTGTCATACGGCCACTCATTGCATCCGTGAAAATTAACGTGTAGCAAGCATTCGACTTCAGAATTTTCACAATTTCTTGGGATATAGATATGTCCCAGCCTTCCCATCGCTGCTTTTGTAATATTTCCTTCCAAATGAAATTCAGATTGATCAAACACTTTCAATTGTGACGGATAAAACTTTCGTTCTGCTATAATTAAAATTGGAAAAAGTGCTTAAGCTGACTTGTTTCATTTTTGTGAAAGATAATGCTTACAAGGTTGAGTAATAGAATCCCCTATCAAAAATCGCAAGGCATGATATGCTCCTGAGTAATTACAATTTCCAAGATAATAATTATGCTCAGCATTTTGACCACACCCATCCCCAAAATTATCCGTGGGCTGGAAAAACAAATAACTCAATTCTACAAACCGAATTTGATTGGTTTCGTAGTGCCTAAGAATTTACCAAAAGATGTTTCGCAGTCTTATCAACATTTAAAGAAATCTGTGCGCTCGGAATGAATTTCTTATAGAGATCTGCATTTTGGACTGCCATTCCTGTAAAACATTGAAAACAATCGCCAATCATCACTATTTATTATTTTGTATTTAATTTTCTTACTTTCAGGTATATATTCGTCTAAGCTTCCAGTCCATACAAAAACTTTTTGAGTCTGAAGTGAGCTCAATGGATCAATTAGTCCATCATTCTCATATTTACGAGCATCCTTTAAAGAATTTTCTAAATCATATGGAATAACTTCGTATCCGTATTTAGCGCACCGAATTCCAAACTCAATTAAAGAATTTGGTCCACACCTATAAAATGCTGAAACAATAAAACAAATATCATGTGAGAAATAATTGGAGGATATAACATTGACCTGTTTACCCTGAGAAAATATAGCTGCTCCACTGAAGAGAGAAGAATGTGCTATATGAATTTGAGTTGTCATCGATCCTCCGGCAGAAAAACCAGATACAGTAATTTTTCTTGTATTTATATTTAATTTACCTGCGACAAAAATTCTATTCGTAAAATATATAAACATTTATTCATTTCAAAAGTCACCTGAATATGGACTATGGATGTTTGAGAAAACTACTCACTTAGTTTGTATATTCCTGGATCATCCGGTGGAGCAGCTGAGATCATCACGGATATGTTAAAAATTATAAAAATTAAAATGTGTAGACCTTGTCGTTGAGCGTGATTCATTTCTTTATATATTTTTACTGAAAGGCGATATTTGATTCAAAATTTTGTCTATACATAAATAAATTGAAAGTTTTATTACAATAAATTAAATATTATTAAGTTAATTTGTTTTGAAGCCAAAATCTAAAGTGCAAGCAAGCAGCAAGGCAAACCTGACCTTTCGTTACTTGTTATACTATGAACGAACTTTGAACCACTGGAAAGCACGGAGGGTATTCGCTTTCAGTCTGAGATAAGAACTGTAGACATTAAATAAAGCTTAAGTTATTTTAGATAGCGAGGGTGCACAGCTCGTTAACAAACTACTATAGACAGAGTAAAAGCATCATCATGATATTGGTATTCTTATCAAGTCATCTAGTTCACAAATATATTCATACTAATTTTATGATTCATTCATGCATTTGGAAATACTTTAGTTATACTAGTAGTACTTTATTGTTTCGTAAACAGACGGCTTCATTTACCTTGGCATTCAATGAGCTCGTCTGTCGTTGCTTCAGCATCTGGCATGGACAGATTTTACTCATGTGGACCTCTCAGTAGATTAAAATCATATTAACCATTAATGAAATACGCATTAAGAAGAGGATGAGTGCTACTACAGTAAAGTTTTTGTTAACTGTAATATTGGCTGCGAACTACAATGTGCATTCAAAATCAGATCAATACGGACACTTAAGAATTTGTGAAGAAATCGTTTATTAGACATTTATAGGCATTATTCATGCACCCGAAAATTATGTATGCTCTAACACTTATTCTGTTTCGTTGCGATAATCGGACAAATTACTCCTCAAATAGACCGTGTTGTCAATCAGGTCACTTCTGTCGTTATTATATATTTGTGGCTTACTTGCTAGTAGTGGGGTTATCCTATCTGGAAAAGAATAAAAGTTAAAACAGTGGGACATACCGGGTTCAGAGAGTGGAGTATGAACGTATAGTGATTAGAAAAAAACTTTGTTTTAAAATGATTAGATCTACTTGATTCGCCCATATGGGTATGTCAATTAAAAAGTGCAATAAAAAAATGAAAAATGATTAGATCTGTTCTAAATATAAATAAACTATTCTGGGGAATAAATAATTATACGTAGAACTATTCCAGAATTACTGACAGTAGAAGGACCAGCACTACGTCAGAAAGGCGCAAAATTCTCCATTTCAGGGAGTAGTAAAATTTCAGAAGGCTCTGAGTGACAAACGGAAATAATTAGCAAATCAAATGCAACAATGACTTATTTTAACGCAAATTATTTACCTTATCATACATTTATCAAAGCTAATACCCAAAAACTTGATCCAGTATTTGCTCTCTCTCTTGCATCTTAGCGCGACATTGTAATGAATTCGCTGGATGACAGCTTGAATTAATTATGAGGACTAACCAAATAAAATAGCAGTGCAAGGTCCATTGTCGCTTTAGTTGGGGCTCGAGTTGTGGTTCTCGTTATATTTCCGAGTTTAAAGTAGACCTCAGATGATAAATACGGAAGTACTCCTGTAGACTAAAGACAGTCTGTAGTAGTTTCTGGTTAATGAAACTGTCCAAATATATTTGGTGATTTTTCCATGATATAGTAGAACAAATGATTAATTCTATAATTGATCTTTTCTTTGCTTTGACTTTGTAAGTAAATGACGTAAAAATTAAAGCACCGCTCTTCCTGAAAAATGTTTTTATTTTATATCACAACTTGGTTTCAAGTTATATTTAAAAAATTCCCTGCTAAAATTGCATTTGTCCTGTTGCACAGAACACATAGCATGTACAGTATAGTAGTTTCACTTGTTCTGAAAAATATCCAGATTCTCACAAAACGTAATTTTACATATGAGTCTATACATCCATTCTTGAATTTCAGTAAAAATCCACTCTATAGTATATTATACACCTAGAATCGCATATAAGACTGCGCTAATCCCCAATATAACTGAAATTATTTGTTTACAAATAAATTTAATTCGAACCCTGTAGGCCAGCCACGTAGGGATGCCATTGAACGCAGTCAAGAATAATTATTTCTAACCTAGACAATAAATTGCATCAACGCATTTTCTCATATCATATACAGTATTTATATTTACAGTATACTTACAGGAGTACGAGTACATACATGTAGTCAGTGCATTAAGTACGTATTTGTAATTATAGAAATTTAACTTAAATTACAGGCCATTGCGTCCTAAACGTACTTATTAAGTTCAATACAATGGAATAGAAATAATATCGGAGTTCATATTTCGCAATCAAATTATTTGGAATAGGACAGACAAATTGCAAAAACTTCTTTCCGCATAGGGAAAAAATGTTTTTTCCAATAGAATTCATTTTCTTTGAAGGAAAGTGTTTATTTACATTATGTTACTGTATTCCCAAAATAAAAATTATATTAATTGATGATATTGTTAGAAATTCTTTTGCCTAATTATTACTTAAGTGAAATGAAGTTTTACTCAGATTTATGTTTTCCATGTCGAGTAAAATACGCTCTGTAAAAGAAATGGGCGAAGAGGACAAAGTATGAGGCATACATGGCTAGACCCAAATTGAGATGATGGTTTGAAACATCACAGTCCAGGCCTTTGGATTTGGCCCTGAAGGCGTACCCGTTGACAATAACCCCAACAATCATTTGGGAGAGCTGAAGAATTGTAATAGTCATGGCTATTGGCCTTGGAACTGAGATCCCGACAGCCCTCAGCCCATAGTATGTGTACATCAGAGAATGGATAAAGAAGTTGACCACAATGAACCACCTCGCTGTGTAATTAAAATATCAGGTTAAAGTTTAAATCTGTCTCAGGAAATAGAATAATAGTTTGAAATTTAGTTTGATTTCTAACCTGGAGAAATATGATCGCTGTATGAATACCAGCAGTACAGCAGGACGGTGATGTGATGATACCTGAAAAAATAAAATTCATGGTTCAACCGAAGTTCATCTTAAGACATTTTAGATCCGTATTTCCAAAGTATTAGCTGGTATGTCTATGGTTAGGTTTTTCGTAACTCTAAACTAAAGAAATCTAAGCTAAAAGAGAATTATTCACGTTTAATGAGATCTCAATGCGGTGCTAACCAACTCAACCTCGAAACTCATGCTGCTAAAAATAGTAGCGTGAAAATTTCCTGATCTTAAGATTGAATCCAACGCTCAGCTTACGAAATCCCACCACTTTGTTATTGTTCTTGACTATAAATTGAAATGTGTTTTAACTCGTACCCTTTGCTATGAGATAGCTAGCCCCTTTTACTTTTAAATGTTTACTTGCACTCGAGCTCAAGGAAACGTGAAGTGAGTTCACCTTAATTGACATGCAGTGACAATGGCAAGCAGATAAAAAAGGCAATATCTCAAATACATCTTAGAGTTGTTATTAATAGTTCAATGTTTGCAAGCAAAGCAAAACCTGGATTTGAGCTCACCAATGCAAAAAGATGAGTTGCCGTTTTCGAAGGACGATAAATACAGTGTCCACTAGTTCAGCCATCTTGGACATACAGAACATCCAACCCCAGAATACGGATGCATCGCTCACTTCGGTACTGAAAATTCAATAAAAAAATCCATATGTAATATGAACTATTGACTCGCGATATAAAATAGTTCAAAATTTCTACTGCTTGTTCTTATCATGTCTATTGCAGCGTAATTTGCTAAATGTCATCAATTTTTATTAGGCACTTGGGATGATGGTATGTAATTTTAGCTCTAAATTTTGCCAGTACTCATACAACGCATTTGTCATCAAAATTGCATAACAATATAATGTTAAAGCTCTTATTTATTCCGACAATATTCGTACTTACTGACTGGTGTCAGCGGGGTTTCCCATTGAATAACCCTTGAGTAGGGGATAACCCAACTTAGTACATTCTCAGTAAAGTGATTCAACTGGTGAAAGAATGATGACTACTTGGCATAGAAGTCAAACGGCATTCGCAAAAAAGCTCAAGTGAAGATCATTCAGTAGTATCTCTGGGTGTGTCAGTGGGTCAGACTGACTGTGCCAGGGGCACCTCCTAATACCTGATAAACTATATTTTAAATGTTAAAACGCATCATCATCATCATTCGTTCGTACCTGAAAGTATTCTTAAGAAACGTGCTCACTCTTCTCGAACTCATACACTTGTTAATTTTTATTACAAACAATTTGATTGTTGGAACCAATGATGTGATGTGCTTGCCCTACCATGTGGCTTGTAATATTTACATTGTTAAATTCGAATTCACCTTCGAGATTAGGACCTTTGCTCTGCTCAATATAGTAGCTTTAAAACAGAGGCTAAGTCCGCTTTCTCTTCTTAGTATAATTGATCTGTACTTTTTATTTTATATTACGGACTAAGCCTCAGATAACTTATATGAGAAGCTGGTTATCTACGATTACATTTATGGACATAATATTTCATACGTAATATCTTATGTCTGATTAAAATACGAGCCTGTGCAGCCGTGTCCATTTGCTTAATTTTCACAGTATGTATGCTTTGCTCTTGCCTCCTTGGTTCAAATTCTCTTCCTAAACGTTGTTGGTTGTGTGTTTAAAAATTAATACGGCATAATTCTCTTTCCTGTATACTTTATAGAAGGTGGACCATAAAATTATCGCGTGACTGTGGACAGAATATCCTGATGATTACATAAGAAACGCTTTACTGGGCATTTGGCTTCTCGGCACTTGTAATTCTTAAAATTCGATCATGATCTGAAAATGTAGCATACAGAAGTAGTTCGAGCAGTTTCATAAAAATGAAAAAGAAATTTTTATTTTTGAAAATAAGATGCAGGGTTAGAAAGTATTTTTTATTAAAGAAATTAGCATTTTTCATTACACCAGTAGTGTAACCGTAGCAAGCACGTACCGATTGCTCCAGTTCACTTTGCAGCCTTGACCGATAAAATGAAACTCGATTGTGGACTTTGACTGAAGAAATTGAATTTTTGAGTTGACTGGTTCTTCCATATGTGCAATTATTTCAAATAACCAGTCGAGTCAGAGGAGGGTGAGGGTCTAGTACATGGTTGTTGTTACTTATCTTGCCTGTTGCAACCCATGATAAAGAATGAAATACAAACGCTTTGGCATGCATACCTTGTCATGAATGTATTGCAAAAATTGCAATTTGTTCGAACGGATAGGGATTCGTAATGAATCAGCTGGCTTGGCTACTGACATAGGCTAGCAATGCAATGCACTGCCCATGGAAGAACCAGTTACGAGGATTAAATGGAGGAGGACAAAGAAGTTTTGAGATCTGTTCTGCGTGAATTGACATACTTGAACTTGTGAAATTCTTGTTTTGCAGGGATTCGTAATGAATCAGCTGGCTTGGCTACTGACACAGGCTAGCAATGCACTGCACTGCCCATGGAAGAACCAGTTACGAGGATTAAATGGAGGAGGACAAAGAAGTTTTGAGATCTGTTCTGCGTGAATTGACATACTTGAACTTGTGAAATTCTTGTTTTGCCAAGTGAGGTTAACCTTATAATCAAAACGCTAACCAAAATGAGAATCAATTCTGTGAGGCTGTACCAGACCATTCTGCATTTGTACCTTAGTACATTAAATTTAAGCCATTTCTCCAGTTTAAGTTCCAATCTTCTTCATCCAGCAAAAACTGGATGAACAACTATTGTCGCAGGACATAGAAAACAATAATTTTTTAGACAATGATTGAATAACAACGGAAACTTACAAGATGCAATCTGCACCCTGGTCATACGTCTATAGCCTACGTATATGATATTTTAGACAAACATGTTTGCTTAAATGCTTCTATAATTCCGGTGGCAGAGTCAATGCACAAATGGTACTCTTAGGTTATTTTTCAGTCCAATTTTCAAGGTAAGCAGGAGTTCAAAGGGGCAGTTTCAAGATGAGCTAATTGTTTGCATTCGGTTCTCGGTAATGTTGATCGAGTCGCAATTCAGGTTTTTGCGTCAATAATTTTTACTTAAGTATTAAGATGTTTCTAAATCTTACCATGGTGCACAGACGGATTTGTGGAATCCATTATGACCCCGGAGAACAGAGATGAACTCAGGGAGAACTGTGGCTGAGCCAAGTATGGAAAATATTGCAAGGGCAAAATTCCAAATAATCATAACATTCCTCAAATTTAAGGGTTTCCGATTCTTCATGTAATCTTGTCCAAAATAAATGAAAGCAACATAAGCTCCCACACTGTATAAACTCATCGTCCAATTTTTCTCCATCCAGCTGCTCTTCTCGTAACGGTCAAATTCAGTTGAGAATAAACTACTAAATAGTGATGTCCCATTTTCGTACATCTAAAAAGAATAACAACAATTTATTGTTATAACAGAAAGCCAGCATATTTCTTGAATTTAATTTTCCAATTAAAATACTTAAACAATACTGAACTTTATTGAAATTACTGCCACAAGCTTTTGATACGTATTTTGGGATGAGATAAAATTCAAATAAGTCGAGCACAGTGATCCTGGCTTAATGTTTATTCAATAATTAATTATAAAAACATGTAGTAGTAATGGTGCGGAGTTAATTTAATTGTTATAATCATCTTTAACTATGAACAATAGAGTTGCATAATTATTGTATTGCTCTATCTCAAAGAATGCGTTAAGAAATTTGAACGAAACTTGCAGAAGTGTATTTTTTTCAAAATAAACTCGGCGCATTGAAAGTGAAGTTTTACTCTAACAAAATGTAATTAAACGTAAACCATTAGTCAGGGAAATGAACAATTTCACACTTAGGAGGTTTAATCTTAGCCATTCCATTTCCGTACTACGCTAAATGCATTCATTGGAGCGGAACACAAAACACTTTTTTTCGTATACGCGACAATGAGCTTTGCAATTTTATCACAATGTGGTGTTTTACGTACCTTTACTCGTTGAACTTCCATGGTGTTAATTCCAATTATAATGACAATTTGGGAACGAAAAGTGAAAATCTAATTTTACTCGTAGAGTCAATCAGTCAAAGAACGAATTTCATTTGGCTTCAGGATCTGGATCAGTCGAAAGCTGTATGAAATCATGAGACAGCAATGATTTGTCTCAATAAAACCAGAAAACGCACAATTTGTTTACTTTGCAAAATCAGTCCAATCAGTTCACAATATAAAATTCACAGACAATTTTTTATTATTATGAAAATTATCCCCAAGCCCTCCGTTGAACAGCACAAAAATTATTATTACTGCGATCAAAATTTTATTCAAGGCTATAATGAAGTCATTGCGTAGCACTGCAACATTTCTGATAACAAACTACAAACTAATTTGCAATTTTAGCTCAGGTGTAAATTGGCCTTAATGCAGTAAATAAAAATATTTATGCTCTTAATTCTTCTGAATGTGACAAGTCCTGATGGTCAACTGAGACTCAATCCTTTCATCGCCTTGCAAGTCACTTTTACTCTCATCGTGAATCGTCAGGCAGCAGTAAAGGAGCCAAGAGTTAACTTCCATTTACTTCGTTAGATTTTCTTAAACGTGCCTTCAAGTGCGTGCGTGCTATTGTACTCATTCATTTCAATTCAACTTGCCAAAGCCAAGCCAAGCCAACCGTTTACCTGATATTGCAAAAGTACCACCACCTTGGCCATTTGGTATAGCCCGTGGCCGCGGCTCTGGGGATTTAACCTGGCATCTGGCAAGTCGAGTTAACGTAAAGTGCTACATGAAACGAGAAGCTTTAATTTTCTGATCTGCAGCAGCTGCAGTTGAGTTATACCGAAATGTATACATTAATTACAAAATTTCCCGAGCACTTCACAAGCCCTGAAATAACCAGCAGGTCGAATTATTTTCCTACAAATTTTTTTCAAGGAAAAGTTCTAAAGGTTGGTAATTTAATGCGCTGGAAGGACTCAATTATCATCCTGCTTTTTGATGTGTTGCCTTTGTTTGTTATGATTAGCAGTTTTAGACACAACACTCATGCCCTTAAATTTATGCACCTTAAATTTAGAATTTGATGACTTGATGGAATAAATCCTTTGTTATCTAAGAAATTGTTCGTAAAGTGAAAAAGCATTATTTTAGAATTAGATTCAGTTCAGCATGGTCTTAGAATAAAATTTATCCGTTCATTTTCATACGGGAAAACAGAGGCGTTTAATTTAACCACAAATCCTACGAGAGTAGGATAGGAGGTCTAGCAGAAAAGATTGTTCTTTTTAACGGTTTTCTCATCACAGTCTTTTTTTCAGTTTGGAATAATTTAACTACATACGGCATTTGGGCCCCAATAATCCAGTGTCGTGCAAGGCATGAGATTTTTTGATTGACTTAAATCCAAGGGAGCATGACTTGAAGAAATATATAACTTGTAAAAGTTCATCCTAAGACGAACGGATGCTTTATTAGCCAAGCCTCCTTGGTCATAATTTTGACGTACGGCAGGTCATTCTTTATCGTTGTTCGCAGTAGAGTAGTCCGAGTAATTATTTCTTAGCAGTGGGGAAAGAGCAACGGACCATAAGAATCAAGTGCAAAAACGAATAGAACAAAGTCACATCATAATCATCCTCACCGGTTATAAAGTCATTCGCCGTGAATGAAGAGTTGCCTAAAAATGAAGAACCAACGTGGAAACCCACTGGACTAAAACAAGGATATGCCACAAAAATGAAGGATTATTAATGCAGCTCCACGAAATATGGTTCAAAGTCAGAATCTAGCACAACAAGAGTCTCTCCGCGTAATTAACGGAACTCTTTCCACCTTTGAGAATTGGTGTGAGTAATTCATTAATGACATCCAGTGGCTTATATATTTCCTTGTTGAGGAAGTGGCAACAGAAAATTGTACATAACCACTTTCATTTTAAATGAGAATTTTTTAATTATTTGTATAGAAAATTTTGCCTCATGAATTTGGTCAGAATTCAGTTTATCCCTATATGAATATAGACAGAGTTTGAAATGGACATGCTTAAAAGCAAACTACCGACTGATATAAACAGCTGTAATAGTTAAAGTTGAGGTCTGGAAACGTTTTTCTCTAAATTTTCTCCGACGATGATACAGGGTGTCTCCTGGCACAGGAGAGGAGCAAAAATGTAACTCATGCTAGAGATGTAAATTTCTGTAATTGGGGTTAAAACAGATTTAAAGATAATGATGCCAAATTCATAAAGTTTAATAGTTTAGATACTGCTGCCACATATGTAGATAAATACATGAGTAAAAATTAAGACAGCTGTAGGTTTTAATTAGTTTTACACACCTTGGCCTAATGTTCTCTTTCGTATTATTTTTAACGCCATAATTCGTTAGCGTTTTTGGAAAGTAATATGGTAATAAAATTTTTGAAGCATTTATGTAGTAAATTGATTACTTAATGGTATACTTTAGATTAATAAACTTATACTTTAACTCAAAACTTATGAGGTTTGTTAAAACTTAGTAATTTTCTTAAAATTCTTTACGATTGGCCTATTGACCATGATGCTATATCGTGACACAATCACCCGATCGATTAAGGTTAGGGTTTCAGGTTACTAATTCAATGTCGTGGTCATTCAAAAGAAAAGCACTCCTCACCAGTGTGACTATGCTTATAACGCAACCAGTACCCAGTTTATTCAAAACTTGTTTATCAAAATAGGACAAGAATTCCTGAGCTATCTTTGTAATGGATGCGTTAATGAATACATAATCCAACCACTGGTTACTTGTCTCACCCTCACACTTGCTATCACTAATAACAGTAGATGTGTCAATCGAATGTTGTTTCAAAACTATCTAATTAAAATTAGTTATTTCTTCATAAGTTCAATAATTTAATAGCAAACTAAAAAATTCGCAACCTGCGTCACACGCGGCCGGCCCGTCGACTTCTACCCCCTGTATCAACAACAATGCCTATTAGCACATCGCATTCGTAATGAACCGACCAGGGCATAGCCTAGCCTATACATAAGCCGATTAGTTCAGATAATATTATGTCATAACTTCTATTCGATTGTGCTGCAACAATGTGTTGTTAGAGGGTCAAAAATTTACTATGAATGAATGAGTACACTAGCACAGTCCCTCCGCTGCTGATTCAACAACTCATTGGATATTCCAAAACCGTGACATGGTCAATACCAAGCAATGTGTGCATGCATAATAAATAATCTACATGCGCATCTGTATGTGTATACTACTTTGATTCGAGTGAGAGTGTTTGGTTTTGTCTGCGAAGTCTGTTGACCAAATTGAATTGCCAAATTTTAAGGTGTACCCCTGCCTGCCAACGTGCCAACTCAAAGTTAATGCATGTACAGATCCCAAGCTCTAATAACTATTGCGAATCACAAAAGCCACACATGCCGTAGATATATGTAATGTATAGTGGAGTGCACTGCTTGCTTCTAGTTTTTCAAGACGTGCGTCATACAACAAGAGACAGGTAGGTGACCTAAACATAAATTTAAATCTAACAACAACCGCTTTTACTACACTTTGACTTGAATTTAAACGCATTAGTACGAGCAAAAGTATTGTATAATCCGTTTTTCACATTAATAATAAGTTTAAAGAAATTTGCATTATTTCTTGACAGGTTTAAGGTGCATGAGGACGCGCACTTGAAGTTTTTGTAATAGTCAACCATAGCTTGGATATCTGAGCCTGGAGTAAACTTACAACTTAGCAGCATTTGCATTCAGAATTTGTAAAGCAAGTTATTATAGAACCTTCTGATTCCGGATGAGGGTTTAATAACTCGAGTAAATTCAATATCCTTACCAGGGTAAGTTTAACAACACCTGTGAACCCAGGTTCAAATTTAAGTAAATTATATCTAAGCATTTGGAAGAATACAGGATCCTGCTTATGAATCATAGGAGGTTTCGGGATTTCCGATTTGACATCTGGTTCCTCCTTCTTTGATGTTTTTATGTGAGATGGAACAAGTTCTTTCTGTCCTGTAACATATCCGACCCAACGTAAAGAGAATTTTGAGCTAAATATACAATTTACTAAAATGTGAAATCAGCCGTATATGCTACAATAAATTTAAATATTTTCTTGAAGTTGTTTTCTTCTTAAATTCATCATTAACTTCCCTGACATTTAACTCTGTCCTTAAAACCAAATAGAGTTAATAAACTGCTGCAAAGAGATATGCATGTCCGAGTCCCAGTTCGCAGTCCACGCATCAAAATACCAATTATGAAATGACCAAAAGCAAAGCAAGGCCGAAAAAGGAAAATAAAACGAAGGTAACCAACAAACCACCCCAAGTGCACAATCACAAATTTATCCCATCTAATTTAATATGAGTGGAAAGCAAATAAGTAACGCAACACGTGCGAAGAAGACCTCATTATTAAAGCACGCAAATTAAACCATTACCATAGATGACTCGGGTAGGGCGAGCATCATGTTGTTTTTTAAATCAAGATAAGGTAAGGAAATTTATTATGTTGGTTTGTTCAAAAATAGGAAACTACAAATTATTCAAATTTAAGACCGAGGAGAATAAGTAACGCAACACGTGCGAAGAAGAAGACCTCATTATTAAAGCAATGCAAATTACACCTTTACCATAGATGACTCGGGTAGGGCCGAGCATCATGTTGTTTTTTAAATCAAGATAAGGTAAGGAAATTTATTATGTTGGTTTGTTCAAAAATAGGAAACTACAAATTATTCAAATTTAAGACCGAGGAGAACACGCAAGGCAATGGATACGCAAAGACGAACCGGATGGAAACTTTTCAGTCTTACTTGTTAGTGTAAAGGAATGACTACCCAAATTCCCTCCAGCAAATCTGGGAAATCCCTATACTCAGATAAAACTGGTTAGATCAAAGCATATTCATTTCTTGGACACCTGAGCCTGAGTGGTCGTCGTAAGTCCATGATTTACTCGGAAGATCCATCCGAGAACCACACGGAACTACTTGATGAAAACGACAGCTACGAATTTTAGTTCTAGTTATGCCTCAAATTTTCATACTAAGCTCGTCATTTGAATCCAGTATGTTGAATTTAAATTACAAACATAAATCCGAGATGACGACTGTTTTAAGGCTTCTTTTGTTGGCTGCAACGCAACACAGAAATGGCATGAATAGCGTAATTGCACACCTGACCTTCACTTTCAACAAAGAATCATTTGAATAATATTCTTAAGCCTGAAATAATTCAAGATTAGGGGCAGTATTGTACTTCCCCATAATATGAAAGGAGAGGTGGCTTGCTGCTTTATACAATAAGGCGTCACTCCTGCATACAAAATAACTTGTGGTACTTGCATTGCTTATTAATAGGAATTTTGATAATCATCTTCATCAATAAGTCTTCAAACGGACTTTGACCATGAATTTGTGCTTTTCTAAAGGAATCATAATCACCGTTCAGCACCTTGACCAATTGAAACTTGTCAATTGTGTAACCAGATCTTTTTAATATGTCCTCTTGATATATGCCCGAGAAAGTTTACTTCCATGGCCATGGTGTAATTTATTTCTCTAGAAGTTATATGAAAAATGGAAATCCCAAGAACTTTATTCGTTCTTAGACTAGTTTATCCACAGTGTACGAGTTAAACTAGTATAATAGACGATTTGATGACATGGAAAAACCAAATCTCAAAAATCAAATCTCCGACAAAGCATGCTGATTAAAAATATGCTTATTGTAATAGGATATGGAATTTGGAATTTAATTGCCCCAGTAGGCTATAGCCAGGTAATCAGTTATTTCTGAATATATTATGACATTCTATCTAACCTTTACTTCGTCTAAGTTATATGCAAGTAGATTTCATCGGGCAACTTTAGTTAACTGAAGTGACAATTGATTCTCGTACCATAATTAGAATTTATGATAATGGAAAACTTATTTAAATTTGGGAAGC
>WJEZ01000707.1:0-24082 GCA_009869925.1 Thalassaphorura encarpata
TTAATTAAACTGAATACATTGTGCATAATGTTTCTAAACATACCCAAAATTTAAACCTAGACAAATTATTTTCCTCATTGTTCTTCTTGAGGATCATTAATCATCAAGTACCGAATATTTGGTGTAATTCCCACAGGTAGTATTAAACGTGAGCTCTGAATTACCATCTTCCCACATTATGTACTGTCAAGAAACTCAAAGCTCGGAATGCACTAGAATGTAGGGAAATTAACGTTGCGGAACTTTCTAGTCCACCTAGTCGTCATTTGCACAATGTTTGAAACAGAGAGAGAAAGATAGAAGAAGGGAATGGGATTGGAGTAAAATGTCCTTTTGAATTGGTTACAGAGAAAGCTGAGGGATCCGTTCCAATTCTTCCCAGAGGAATGCACCAGTTTCCCTTCAAATTTCAACTCCCGGAAAGCGCTTTGCCATGTTCCTTTGAATCTAAGGCTGGGACGATTCGCTACTATATTAAAGTAAGTACGACCATAAACATATTTTCTCATTTTATTGAACCAGTTCTCCTTGTCCCATTGCCCTGCCTTCGTCTATGGTTTGCAATGCAATTGTAGTTTTAAGCCCAGGGGAGGATTTTATGTTTAGATAATCCACTACGCCCCTTTAGTTCATTCCTCTTTCTTTCTTCTTATTCATCTCTATCCAACATCTGCCAAAATTTATAGTCAAAAGTCCACGTATCCACGTATGGAATGAATAAAATCTGCAATTTATTGATGCATTCGTTTCGTTCTCATATGACTTTCCTCTAATCACCAAAGAATGCATAATTCAAAATTCCAAGACTCAGTCAGACTAGACGGTAGACCCATGCATCATTTATTCCTTTGATGTTGTGGACTGGACATTTCTTGCTTTCATAACTTGATTTCCAAGAATGTAGCTTCGTCAACGAGGCAATCATTTTTCCTTGACTATTAATTTGGAAATAAATTACGTAGATCTATGAGTTTAGGAAATTGGTCCAAATTGAGCGCTGAGCACTTAAACCACTTTAGCTTATAAGTCTATTTGGTATCTTGGGTTATTTATCTAGATTTATTCTTAGAATAACAAACCCAAACCAATGATTTGCAATTTACGTCTGCAACTTCAATTTCCGATCCCATCCAGAATTATAATCGAATCGTTCTTGACTCTTGAATTAAGCATTAGCTTCCCACGCACTTGTGTCTGTCTGTGCGTGTCGTGTCGTCCTCATATTTCCTATTGAGCTTATTAGTTTGGCTACTTTTGCTCCTACTTTCGCTTCTGGTTTCTCCAAATAGAGAAAGAAGAAGGGCTGAGAGAAATATAAGGAAAGCTCTTCATGACTTTTCATTAACTTGAGGATGAAACCATTAAAAAGATAACAGGAAAACGAGTCGTACACATTTCAGTTTCAGAATAAATTGCTGTGGCTTTTCCTTGCCACGATTTCCTCTGCTCTAAGAGAAATGAAACGAATGTAAGCTACACAGTCACCACTGCACCTCGTACTTAGGAAGCATTTCATGATCAGACTAACTGGGTCCTAGCACTTGTATGTGTTCCTTGTGCTAGTTTACAAAATTACCTCCACATATTTTCCCTACTTACGTCTGCTAGATTTTATTACCATTGTCCTCCTTTAAATCCTTTGCGGCAGGGCAGGCTTGGAATGAAAATCCTAGAACAGATTTGAGGATTAAGATTGTAATTTTAGTCACAGGGTTGAGCGGAAGCGGAACAAAGTATAAAACATAAATTATGTGAATGAATATTTTTTATGGACCAATATAATTATAGATAAGATACATTACATTGTTATTCTAACTCGTTAAAGAAATATTGACCATTGGCTACATTTATATGTCCCTATTGTAAACCCTTGATCTAGAATCCTTTTCATGCATGAGTTCATCTGTTTCTGCATATCAGTTATGGTTTATCCAAATGTCCCATTTGTTTCCATGTGGGTTAGCATTCCTTTCAAATTCAGAGAATTTTTATGTCAGATGTAAGTTGTTTGTAGTTGAAAGTGTCCTTATCCTTCCGTCATTTACGTTCCCAACAGGAAACTTTTATCTCCCAGAAAAATTCTCCATAAAGACCGTTGAAATCGTCGCAGTGGCAGATTTGGAAGAAACGTTATTGCCCAAAGAGACTACTAGTAGTTGTAATTTATGATTGAACCCCAAAAAATGACTAGGGCAAGTTGGAAAGAGAAAGAAATGATTTTTCTAATGTATTTTCTTCCTTTGACCTCTGAAGGTGACCGTGGATATTCCATATGCATCTCCGCCACAAGGAATGAAATACTTTACTATCATTGGTCCACACATTGACTGCATGGATGATCAATACCTGGTACGTACTTCTTTTTATATTAAAAGAAAGTTTTTTTGCCTCAGAAAAAAAAGCAGAAATCCTTCGTTGAACACAAAACACACACATACAGATGACTAGGTTGGACAAAAAAGGTTTTTTTTTGGCTTTTGACAAGAGAAGACGAATGATAAGCTATCACAACTCGACCAACCGAATCGCAAAGGACTCTGAGCTTTCACGTGAACCCTTCTTCCGACTTTCTCTCATTTCCTTTCCCAAGAGGAATGGTGGTGAGGCGGTGCGGATCATTTCGTTAATAGTACACAACACAACATCTCTCTTTCCTTCCGACGTTTGCTTGTCTGTCTAGCCAAATCATGAACAAAACGCAAGTCATTATCACTATCAGCAGCAACGCTACATTGGATTTGAGTAAATACAAATGCGAGTGACTGACTGATTGACTTGGAATTTACGCCTAATTTTGCGTCAACATTGCTACTGCTCTGACTATGTAATTAAGAACATGTACCTTCGACTGCAAAATTTTCCAGAAGATTTTCCACAACAATTATTTATTCTTCAGCTGAGTTGAGAGACCTCCTACAGAGCCAAGCAAAAAAAGAAAATTAAGTTCCCCTAACATAAAAAAAAACAAAACAGATCATTAAGGGTTTAGAGAGTCTGAATGTGAATTCTACACAGACTTCCCTTTTTTGGACCCAAACCTTTCTAATTTAAGGGGCTTTGAAAATAAATTGAGTCGAGAGAAAAGAGAGAAAGTAGACGAATCGTTTTTCGTTCCTTACTGACAATGACATCATCATTAGTGCTAGTACTGTGTGTGTTGTAGGACATGAGAAAGAGTGGGATGGTTGTGAAATAGAAATAGAACTTGCTGGGTCTGAAGGCTGGAAGGTTTTCCTTTGGCTTGAGTAGACATTTCTTTCACTTGGCTTCCTGTGAAGCTTTCTCTCTCTGCTCAAATGACTGACTGACTGAATGAGTCAAAATAAATGCAAGGCATGGACTTGTAATAAATAGCAGTTTCCGTCTCTTTAGCTTTACTATGCTGCTAGTCTAAAACATTACTACTGCTTCTGACTGACAGAGCGTTCGTGCTTGCCCTTGTTTACAGCCTATAATAATAATTCAAAAACTACTACATGTTGCCCTATGAGTTTTACTAGGTGAAAAAAATGTAAAAAATTGGGTTGATGGAATTTACATTGCGTCACGTAAAGGTTGAGTATATATTGAGCTTCTCTGCGCTAAAATAGTTCAGGTAGAGCCCACACACTATTAATAGAGTAGCAGCGGGTACTTGAGAAAAATCATTGCAGAACTAAAAACCGGAAGAAATGAGTCAGCTCTCAGATTGCCCTATGAGTTTTACTAGGTGAAATATGTAAAGAATTGGGTTCAACTATTACCGAGATGGAATTTACATTGCGTCACGTAAAGGTTAGGTTTAGTACATATTGAGTTTCTCTGCACTAAGAAAGTTCAGGTAGAGCCTACACACTATTAATAGAGTAGCAGCGGGTACTTGAGAAAAATCATTGCAGAACTAAAAACCGGAAGAAATGAGTCAGCTCTCAGCTATATTTTTTTTACTTCATTCGATATGGTGCAAAAATGTACTAGACCAGGCAGCAGGAGCTGATTACTTGGCGCCGCAATGGACCTCTGAGTATTTCCAAGACATAATGTCTAATTTCGTGGCTCCGACAAAGTCCTACTGTGCTGTGCTGTACTATTATCTTTTCCACACCAACTTCCAATTTGGTGTTTTTGGTTGGGTGGGCCAATAGCCGTGGTAAAACTAAAATAACCGTGAGGCTCTAATGGAGATTACATTCGACTAGACAAGAAACAAGATGTTTTTCTTTCCTACAGCCAGCGTAACCAATGTGCTGGTTCAAATGACACTCGTACCCTTACGTGTAAGTGTACGTGGGTGCCTAAGTATTCAGGTGGCTTATTTTCCCAAACTAATTCCCCTAGCACTAAATACATATAGTCTGGAACAGCCTTAGAATTATTTTCCTAGCTTAATGAAAACACTTTTAGAGTTTCAGTCGAGCGAATGGATGTTGTTATGATAATTATGAAGAATGGGAGAATTATGTAGCTGAACATTTGTAGAGAAGAGAAGAACTTTTCTTTGGCAAAATAAATGCGTAGAGATTCAGATGCGTCCATCAACCCTAATCTGAAACGAGAAAAAAATGGAAGGAAATCATTTTCACCAGAATGTCTTCCGCCCGAGCCAAGAGTGGAAAAGAAATAAATATGAATCTTTCCATACTAAAGTGTTAAAAGTAAGAAAAGCTGGAAAAATGGATTCTACTACGTGAAAGTGTCAACGAAATGAAACAATTTAATGTTCTTTTCTCTCCATCAACTAACCAATTCTATTTAAAGCACTTGTTACGATACTCCTACTGTCATTCGGGTAAAATGGACTTTGCGCGGAGACAGAATGAAATGAAATGGGAAGATAGGAATAGGAGGATACTCTCATGACATTTTGAATCTAATCAGTTCTCTTGTCAAGGACATCCTTAGGCACTTTCCTTTCGAGCAGTCAACCCAATAACAGATGTACTAATGGCTGTCTCGCTAGTGGAAGTATCGCTACTACTACTAGCATTAGTATCAGTAGCGCTAATAGAATCGATTTGTAGGACAAGACACACTATTCCAAATGCTCGTGCAATTTTCATTTCATTTTGTTGGTTTTGCTTGTTGAAATGTATTTACTAGCTGTGAGGATTTTTTGAAATTAAATAAATCGATTTGTCACACTCTGGCTCTACACGAGCTAAAAATGAATTTTTCTTTTCGTCTAGTAAATAAAAGATGACCTTAGCTAGGCTAGGCCTGGCTAGCCAGACCGACCTTATAATCTTAGACACGCCGCGACAGATGCCAACTGGAACTGGACAGACATTTCGACTTGGACTTGAGTGATCGAAAGACTTTTGATATAAAATATAGAACCAGCTGATTAGAATGATGAATTGCCCTACGTACTTTGTTCTTTCATCTTTCTACTACTCCAATTCCTAATACAGTACTTCGCCCTCATATGTACACTTTCTTCCATCTCATAGGTCATCCTTCGACGTGATAGATCAAAGTTGAAAGGTTTATTGCTATGTGATTGTTTTTTTTTCTTTTGCTTTTCCAGAAACCAATGGTAGGTCAAGCAAAACGAACAACATGTTGTCTATGCTGTGAGAGAAGTCCAATCGTCCTCAAAACTCAATTGGAACGCTCAGCCTACGTGTGTGGTGAAAGTCTAAGGATAAAAGCGGATATTGACAATCAGACTGAAGAAGAAGCTCGTCTCAAACTTAAACTTGTTCAGGTTGGTGAAAATTCAAACCACTTTTAGATGTTGCTCCTGTTAGCTTTTCATTCGTGGAAAAGTTAGTTGTAGACATGACCAGAGTTCCCTTGGATTCTATAATGTAATTATTGAAAATGTTAAGGTGTCAGGAGGAACAGGAGAGTTCTTGCGGTTTGTAGACCTTGGCATCCTACATTTAGTACCTGACAAGGCGAGCATCTCAAGTGTTCATACAATTTGGGCTAAATTTAACATCGATGCCTTGGGTAAAGGTCACTAGGGTCACAAGTCCAAAAAATTCATAGTGTAAAGTTAGCACGTCGAAGGCTCTGATTGATTTTGCCATTTTAAAGTCTAGATTTTTAAAATAGTCTACTGTACAATTCCTCTCCTTGTAAAGTGAACCACCCTCCTTCGTGTACTTTGTAATTTCCTCCTGCAAAAGCAAAACTAGGACCGTGATGAAAGTGCGGTTTAAGTTTACCTTCTGATTCAATCTTCTGTTCATACTTCAGTTTATTCAAAGTCAACAACACTCCTTCCCAGTTATAGGCAGAGTAGAGTAGAGAGAAATTCCAATTACTCCTAGTTTGAAGATGTGGTGAAAGCATATGACGAACAGAACTAATCAAACTAAGGCAAAATTAAACTCTGTGGTCTATTTCAATCATAACATTTAATATAATAGTCTGAACAACCCAAGCTATCGATCAAATCTAAATCGTCCAACGGGGATCTGATTTCTACTCAAGTAGTACTTCAACATGGAATGACACTTGACAATGTTCAAATTCTTCAGACAAAAAAAATCAATTTTAATAAAAATTGGTAACAATCAAGTTGACGTACAAATTTCTCATAAAGTCATGAAGTGGTTAAACCCTATGTAGGCTTTCGGAATTTTAAAAGGTAAAGGAATTTTTTCCAAAGCAAAGACAAGCCCTGAGATCAGAGAACGCATTGATCCTGACAATACTATGGATCCTCAACCCATTTGTAATTTCCACTATGCCATTTCCATCCAATTGCACATTTGTTTGGCAATGTGTTTTGGAGATGAAAGAGGGTAAAGCTAAGCTGAGCTGAGCACCAAAGGGTATTATTCTCGTTTTATGGCTTTTTCGGCTTAAATAGTTGGCCAATAAATTCACACTGGTGCACTGAGGGCCTAAAGCCCTCCAAACTTTACATGTTGCACTTCAAGCTGTCCGTGCAAAGTTCGCAACTCTCGACCCAAACCCTATCGATTTAATTTGGACAATTCACTCCCATCCTAGTGCACTAAGTTGAGTTGAGCTGAGTTTATCAGCAATGTTTTCATTATATTAGATCTTCCATTCTGTCCAAGTCCAAAAACCACACATGTTCGGTATGGTCGTCCATGTACGTACGTACGTTATGCATAGAATTGTGGATACAGTGGAGCTTTGGCCTAGAATAATATTTGTCTTTGAGACTCTTGCAAGGGTGAGAGCCATGTTGGCCAAAGTTGTGAGAGACAATTGTGTTAAATGACGAGAGAAACATATATGGTACGTACGAGATGATAAATTGAAGGAGATAGGAAAGTTGACTCAATGTCTGTCTACCTCTTGTCGTCCCACTTTCCCCTAGAGGGCTGATAGAGCAGAAACGAAACAGTTTTGTTGTAAAGGAATCAACTCAAACCACCTTGCTTAGAGTCTAAAGGAAAGGAAAGGAGTGAGAGAGAAAACAAGGGAATCTGTTCGTTCAATTGTGCTTGAGTCACATGGGAGGATTAGTCTAGACGCTGAGAGTTTAAGAGCCGACATATTTTGACAGAGGAGAGTATATAAATCAATCTTCTCTTCCTCTTCCTACCCTGGATCTACACTCAATTGTTTTCAAAGTAATTAGAAGCGTGTGTTCGCATTCATAGACTCTCATTTCCTTCGTAGCCAGACCCTAGTTAGACTTCATCTAAGCTTAGGCAATCTAATTCCAAACTTTATCCGTGCGTAATCCCAAAATTCGCAGAATAGCCTATGCATTTAACCCTAATTTGTCTTCAGTGGAAGAATTCCAACCTGTTTTGCATTGCTTGAACATAAAACACTTCAAAAAATTGAAGGCAGAAGGCACTGAGAAGATAAAAACTATTGACCATGTGTATTAATTATGGTATATTTTTTTTTGCAATTGCAGTACGTGGAATACTACATTGACCGCGGGGTGTTGGGAGTTACAAAGGAAGTTACGCATACAATTCTTGAATACAGAGGAGCTCCAGTTTTACCACACACAAGGTCCAAATGGGACGCAGCCCAATCCCTGGTCGTGTCAACCATGCCGCCCACTCTGCTCGGCGTCTGTCGACTCATGCAAATCTACTATCTCCTCAAAGTAAATCAGCTATATTATAATACTTCACTCAACAAGAGACGATTTGACCCACTTAAAATTCCATTAAACTGGCTAGCTTACCTTTACCTTGAGAAATAGCGCAAGGAAGGAACTTCCTATTTTATTTTGCTTTTGCGAATTTGCAAATTTCATTAAAGCACCGGAAATCGAAAAAGTTTCTAATAGACATAAGGAATGTGGACTCGTACATAGCATAACTGGTATCAGATTGAATAATTTAGTCTTAGCATTTAAAATTCTGCAAAGAATGCTAAAGCATGAGTCTAGCCCAAAGCCTTAGCTCTTTTCTTGGCTGGGTTGAAAAGCCAAATACTATTTGACTTTGGCTCACTCGGTGGGGTCTTGTAAGAAACTGTAAAGTAAACTTAATATTTATTCCATGCATCCGCTTCCTTCTCCTTCTTCTTCATCTTTCGTCCACGTGAACGTGAAACGGGTGTGGACGTGAGGAGGTTACAAAACAAATTCCATTCATTGGCTTTTATGCCTGGGTCCCTGTGCTCTGGTACAAAGTTATACATAGATTGGAATTGGAAGTCTTATGAAGAGAAAGCTGGCTTTCTCCCTAGAGCCAAGTCAAAGAAAGCGGCGTTGGAGCGGAACTTAAGGATAAAAGTTTAGCTTTCTATGCCCACAAGGAAAAAAATGAGAAAACGATTTCCTCAGATTTTAGTAAATAATCATACATACGTATGTATGACTTTATCCAACATATGTAATGTCATGTAATGTTGGGAAAAAATTCATTCGTTTGATTTGGCGAAGGGAGAAAGCCAAAACTAATTTTGGAAGATCGAATTTTTTTCTTGTGCTCGAACGAGTCAATGCGTGGGCGTAGGATTGAGCTTATTTACGACTTGAGATGTTAAATTCAATTTTGGCCTTAAGAATCTACATTTCTTCCATAGAATAGGAAATCCTTTAGACTGTCTGGACGGACTCTCTAGTATTTTATGACTTAGTGCGGAGCAGAGCCTAGATTTTATGGGTGTGGTGGTTTTCGGTTTTGGCAAAAGTATACATGCGGCGCGGCAAGGATTCCCAAAAGACCCAACGGGCTTATTTCAAATCCTCAAAGATACGGTTCCTACAAACAAGGCGCTCTGAATAATATAATATTTTGTTTACGCTCCTAAACATGCGTAGAGCATTCTGTTCTAACTTGGTCACAGCCTTTGGCAATTTAGTGGGTTCTCGAGAATATTGCCAAGTACCCAAGTATGCAAGTTTCTCCATTGTATTTTATGTCTGTGTATTCTTAGGTCAATGTTGAGCTTGAGAAATCTGGGGAGGATCTTCACATGCATTTTCCAATTACAATTGCCACAGTCCCATTCAGAATCCCAAATTCTTCCCAACAACCCACAATTTACTATGGTAAGAATTTTAATATAAGGTTTAAGTTAGTTACTTAATATATTTTTGTAATATCCAGACGTAGCCTCTGATCACGTTGAGGGTGGAATGCACATAGGACCAGAATTTCTCCTTGGACAAGTTTACGACGGTACGATGCCAGATACGAGTGAATCCGTCGTTCTCTATAGACCAGTCTACATTTGCGTCCAACCACCTCAACCCATCAGAACTTTGACGAGTACTTCCAGCGTTGAGACAAAATCTCCAAGTTCCTCCAGAGCCACTAATGATACTCCAACTTCCACGAGTCGAACCAAAATCCACTCATTACAACCACCTGCCGCTGCTGCTGCCGCTGCTGCTACAGGTGCAGCCAACAGTACTACATCCGGTGCCAAAGACAAGGACAAAGACGGGACAAAAAATGCCAAAAATTCTACAACTACAACGAAAGTCGCGATTAACAAACCCGGAGTCTCGGATCCAGCACCAACGACTTCTGCTTCTGCTGCACCTTCAACATCTGCCACGGATTCTGTGACGACAACAACTACGGCGGCAGCCACAAATTCCACGAACCCATCTACTTCCACGGATGATCCTAAAAAGAAATCTAAAAAATCCTCAGGATCTGCTTCTGTTCCTGGAAAACCTGTTAAAGTCCAAGTGAGCAACAGTGAAAAAGTTGAAAAAGTCAAATAAATCAAAGTGTGTACAAAAGTTGAACCGCGTGAAAGTGCCTTTTGTATGGGATAAAAATGTTTTGTGGTCAATAATTTGTTTTTGGTGTGTTTATCTTTTAACAATCTTTGGAGAAGTGCTCGTACGTACGTACCATTTTGAAATTTTAGTTGCCGATGTTCATGTAAAATCAGCGGCTGGATTTGTTAGAACGCAAGCAGGTGGAGTAGATGGACTCAAAAAATATTTGTGGTTGTGATTCGTCCTGCAAAGAAGATGAAGAAATTAAATGTCCAGATTTTGAACGTAAAAAATTGCCATTCAGCTGGTTCGTGTTGCATGATTCAAAATAAAACAAAGCAAACTAAAACTTACTAGTAATAGGGACCCATATCAAGAGAGTTATTTAAGATGGGCTTCGTATAATTAGGCTAAAATGATAAAACATCATACTAGTCCTTAGTACATATACAACAATACAATAGTTAGAAAAAATTGGTGCAGTAAGTTCTAAATTAATTAAGAATATAAATATCTTGTGCTGCAGACTCAATTCATGAATGGACTAACCAAATTAAGCCCAGCACAGCATAGGTTGGTTGATATTGTGCTAAATTAGATTTCTAGAATCAGATGGATTGAATTGAAATGAAATGAGCTCTGCTGCTGTCTAAATATTTATTGTGAATCTCATTTTTACATTTGAAGAATAAAATTTCGTTTCGAAATTTGAGCTTTGGTAATTAAGTAAAATTTTGTCTTGGCAAGTAAAGTTTTCAAATTTAAATTATAGGTAATGGCAATGACTGAAACGAGTCTAGCTAGTAAGAATTTGTTTTCCGTTTGATCCTGAAGATTTATCATCAGTAGGAAAGCCAAATCAAGTCCTCTAATGTCATTTTAATATAAAAGCCCTCACATTTTGAGTAGTCGAAAAGCTTCAAATGATTGAGGGGCCGGAGAAATAAGCCAATCAAAACTATCCATAATTGTCAAGGACTCTTGCCTTGCCTTGGTCCCTGTCTCTGTTCTAGGAAGAGAAGTTAAGAGTAAACATGGTTAGGAAGGAAAGTTGAGTGAAAATGATACTTCAGGAGAGTCTGTGTCTGATGTTGACGGGAAGGATTTGCATGTTTGGCAAAAGGAAGAAGTAAAAGGTCCAATTTCTAGTCAAAGTTGGTACTTATGAATTTGAAAAGTTTTTCTCATTTCCCCACTTTCACTGTCGCTCTCGCGTTTATTATTCGTTTTCCCTTCATTTACATGAGTCCTTTACCTATAACGACAAGAGCCAAGAGTTGAGAGAGCTACTTTTAATTTGTTTTCTTTTCTCCTTTCTTTCATCTCTAATGAATGCTAAGTGAAAAATAATTTGTACTCATTTGCATTTGCAAAATATGAGGTAATTTCGTACTCCTAACACCCTTCAATTTATGAATTCTTACCATTAGAATATTTTTTAGAAGTCATTAGATCAAAAAAATTCATGATTTCTTAGAAAGTAAATGAACATTCAAGAAATGGAGTTCCACCACAGATTCAAAATCCAGCATCATTTCTCAAGACCTTATCCGTACGGACTATTTAATTCCACTTAATTAGCTAATGTATCAACTCCCGCCGAGACTACTGGAAATTTATGACTGTGGTTAGTATTCCACCCAGAAAAGGTCATTAGTTTTAATGGTGAGAAATCCATCATTCCTTGGGTCGAGGAGAAATAATAATCCGCCTCTAATTTCATAATTGAGTAAGGCCATCGCAAGTGACTAGTCTAGTAGCACGTAACAATATTTAACGAATAATCATTGGTGAGCACATGACCATGACTTGTTTTCTGAATCAAATCAAAACCCGGAAAACGCTAAAGAATTATAATCACATTCCGCTCAGGCCTTGTGTCAGTCTCCACCCCATTACAATAAATCTTTCTTGGCACTCGCACTTCGCACATGACACTAGTCTTTTTTGTGATGACGGTTTTTATTGTTCAACATTTGGATGGGACATGAATAATTTAAAGTTTCTTCGCTTCTTCATTGGTTTCCACAATACAAAGTTTCTAAGCCTTGCCTTCTCCCATGTCAAGTACAAGTACAAGCACCCCAAAGCTGTCATAATATTTTGGAACAATCTACTAGTCTTTCCCTCACAATATAAAATTTTACCTCCTTCCCTTCATCTCTGTCTGGAAACATCATGTCAGATGGAGTGAAATTGGGTTTGGAATTTGACAACCAATCTTTTCCAAAGCTCAGCTTGGCATTCCAAAATGAAAAATAGTAACAGAGATTTGAGCACGACTAGGCTCCACTGAGGCGGACCAATTTTCTACAGATTAGATTTTCTTCCTTTTCCTATATTGGACACCCCGGACGGGAAAGCTAATATTTTAACATTGTACGTAAGTAATAAAGGACACACAGTGCGTTTATGTAGCTTTAGCTCTAGTAATGGTAGGATTATATTTCAAATCTGAAAGCGGATTTCCAAATTTAATTAATAAACCAAAATATGCTACCCATTTTTTACCCAGTCTTTTTCATTTATTTTTTTAATCTTGAAAAGATGACAAAAATAGATTTAATCTTGTCAAAGAATTACTTTTGGTTTGGAATCCTCTTCACTTTTCATGATTAAATTTCGTGGAATTGATTTTCTCGTAAAAAAGAAGGACCTACCTTACCATACGACAATTAGCCTTGGACAAATTTAATTAATAAACCAAAATATGCTACCCATTTTTTACCCAGTCTTTTTCATTTATTTTTTTAATCTTAAAAAGATGACAAAAATAGATTTAATCTTGTCAAAGAATTACTTTTGGTTTGGAATCCTCTTCACTTTTCATGATTAAATTTCGTGGAATTGATTTTCTCATAAAAAAGAAAGACCTACCTTACCATACGACAATTAGCCTTGGAGGGTTGAGTGCAATTCACCCGTGAGAATTGTTATTTCAAGAGATTTGAACCAACAACAACGTTCCCAGATTTAAAAGGATTTCACCAAGAGAGTAAGAAGAAAAAGAAAGTACTTTAAAACCAAGGCAATGATGTGGTTGAATTTGTCTGACTCAAAAAGGTAAGGAAGTATTGGTGAGCAAGGAAGAGATACTAGGAGCTAAAAGCTGGAAAAACTCTCGTTGGTGAAGAAGATTGGGGAAAATCGATAAATTCGCCTTTCCTTTTTCTCTGTACAATTTCCAACATCAGTCAGCTTAAGAAGAAAGCATCAAAGTGTAGTGCTGTGTTACAACCCATGTTCTAGAATCCAATTGCCAGCAAACCTTTTGGTCTCTTTAAAGGTAGGAAATAATGGAATTGAAAAAATTCTTCAATTCCCACAGAGGATTTTAGTCAGAAATGACATCCATTTGAGGTATTTCTGAGCTGCGTTCAAAAGTAAGTTTTAATTAAGAGCGTAGAAAAAGGGCTTCATTAGATTTATTAAAATTACGAGCACAGCATAGCATAGGGTGAACCCCCTCATAATTTTGATTTTGAACAAAAACTAGCAACTTTTTCGATAAACATTAAGTTTACGCCTTACGCCTTTCTCGTACATTCTTCAACTTCCTTCCTGCTACAACGTTATACGTATCCAAACGGAAGACAAACAATGTACTAGGAAGGAAATTTTGTTCCTTGTTCGTAAAGAAAAGAAAAGCACGAAAGGAGTGGTAGCCAAGAGGCAGCTTTAGTTGTGTGTTGTAAAGTTTGAGTCACTCTATCTTAACCAATCTTGTTTTTATTGTCTCACTCTCTTTTCTCCTCTCTCAAAAGACAAGGAGAAAATGAGTTTAGTATTGTACAGCCCTAGAAGAACCCTTGCCTTATTGTGTGTCGCGTCGCGAGTTGGATTTTAATACGTCTCTCTCTTTCTTTTACGAGGTTCTACATTCTACACATTCTCAGTGGTTGGACTTGAACTAGGATTAGACTTTCTTCATGAGTCCAAACTTACTTTCTTTCTCATTAAGGAAGAGAGAATTAGTGGTGTGATTTTCTTCTCACACGTTAGCAACTGAACTCCAGCTTCCTGCGTTCGTAGCAATTACTGTGAGATGTCTAGGATGACAAGATTAGATTTTCTTCTCTGGATGAAAATTTTACATTATCAGTAGTCACGTGCTAGGGAATATCATGGTCTATTAAAATGTTCAAAAGTACAAAATTATTTTTGAAATATAAAATACTTTTGAGCTTGATTCGTTAAATCATCATAATTGGAATGCTCATAAGCATAAGGAGGCCATATCTCGTCAGTCACTAATTGCTTCGTCCTTATATATACGCCAACGCGATGGCCAATACCAAAGTCCTTGTAAAAAGAATGGAGAAAGTTGAGTCGAAGTAAAATGAATTCTCAGTATCCGAACGTACTAACCAACTTTCACTACACTTCGTTCCTTCTCCATTAGCCCTCCGACTTTCTTCACTAATTAAATTTCACTCCAGTCTAGCCCTTCACTCTTTTCTACAGTATCTGTCTCAATTCAAATAAAGTGTTGAAGCTCCCATGCACCATCATTTCTACACACTTCCTTGGATTAGAGTGGGAGTGAGTGAGTAATTTGCACTTCATCTCTTTGACCTGGATTTTATAGAATGAACTTGATTAAAATCGACATTCTTGGAAGATAAATTGATGAACATCTACTTTACGAGCCTTAGCCCTACTTTCTTTCTTAAGGCTAGGCGGAAGAAATGAGGTCCTTCCAGGTACTTTGTATTCATAAACCAACCTTTGCTTTGCTCAAAATTTGATCTGGCATTTTCTATGGAAAACAATTGAGACAGTTTCAGTTCAAATTCAAACAAGAGATGAGCCAAAAAAGCTAAAGCTCGTACGTATGTGTAGACTTCCTCTTGCTTGTTCATATCTACCACCTGTCAATTTACCTTTCATGGTGTAATGTGATCACTGTTCTTCTTCTTTTCCAAGAAGAACTCAACTCAAATGTTTGATCGTGAGTTAGAAACGTGAGAAACATACATTCTCTATACCCACTCACTCCTTTTGACTTTCCTTCGAGCAGAATTATGGAACTGACACTGATTTACCTTCTCTTCTCTTTTTAAAGACTGGCAGGTTTGACTGGAGCTCAAATGAGCATCCAATTTGAACAAAAATATTCTTTTTATTCTTTCTTGAATGAAATTTGACTCAAAGCGACGACAAGCGAATCGTCAAGCTCATAAGTGAATAAAATTCTTTGATGCTAGCCTGCAGCATGTTTTTAAAAAGACGTGAGTTTAAGATTTTTGAAGAGATTGTCCTCAGAATTGAGTCTTATCAAATGTCACCCGTCCTCGTCCTCGTTTCACTTGAACTGTATCTAAAATTTTGTATTTGATTTAGACATTCGTTACTCTAGTAAGGATTTGGAGATAAATGCTCTTGACAGATCAATTTCCTATCTCGAGCATGCATTTATCATAATGTCACTGAGGGTTAGCTGATTTGGATCGGACTGTCTGATATTCATTTCGTAGCTGGGTCTGGCCTACCACGATGAAACGTAATACTAATCCTACTTTTCATTAATTATTCACTTTATTCTTTCACCAACTTTCACTTTGAATCTCCACACACGCAAATCACGTCATGGATGGCTGCACGCATCCTAAATAAATAAAACAAAACTCAAGCTTACGGCAGAGCTAGGACCCAGCAGTAGTGAAGAGACGAAAATAGATTCTAGAATCATCCTAAAACCAAACTAGGTCTGGAAAAATTAATTCAATTGAAATTACATTATATAATCACATGGCAAATTCTGCCTCTATTGAATTGAGTAGAAACTGTATGGTTTCTTTTTTTAATGTAATCATTGTAGGCAAGAAGCTATGAAAAATTAGATGAAGCGTCCCAAACTACCTGTTAAATTAGTAGAATTGAAGCCTATAATATTATTCCACAAATAGCGTCGCACCGAAGCTTCCAAATTTATGCTACCCTAAAGTTTCTTCAAAGTTTACGATGAGCGGCTGTTGATCAACTTTCACTGCCACCTTCATTTTCAATGCACAAAAGATGGATTATTATGGACAAAACTGTTGGTGAATTGGAGTGGGCTGGAAATGAGTGATTAAGGAATATCACAATTCTCCTTGTCCAAAGTCCAAGTCCATGCCATCGCTTTGCTTTTGCTTTCACAAACTTGACAAAGTCCCAGCTGGTGTTGTTGGCTGCTCCTTTGTTATCCACTCCACTTTACTTTCCTCTTCTCCAGAATTACATTACAAAGCGAATTTATTTGTGCCATTTGCAATATGGTGAAAGGAAAGGATGTGTTGTGTGCCCTGCCCTGCCCTGTTTAAGAGTAGAAGTAAGTTGGGTGTGGATTTAGTTTAGTTTGTTTTGGCACAAACTTTGCTAGGAGAAATAAATGCATTCCACCCAAATAAAGGCGAATGGGTTATGGGTACTTGAGTCTGGTCTAAAAGGGGTTCGTTAGGGTTAAGAATTCAGGTTAATAAAATAAATAGTCAGCGAGATGCTTATTAAGCATTTGTCAGTAATACTACGCTTACGATTTTTTTAAATATTTTTGACGTTATGAACCATCAACACTTGCGAACTTTAATATAGCTAAAATTTATGAGCATGCTATAAAATTACAATGTTAGCTCGAACTATCCGCGTAATTCGTGTTTATTAATTATGTGACTCTTGTCACAATAATTAATCCAAATTAATTAGAATTCTCTATTGAAAAAGTGGGAAACTTTTCCATTGCTACTCCAACCAACTAGTCGATTCTTCCTTACTTGCATCATTATTTTTTTCTGTCTATCCCTACACTAAACAATACACAAGAAAAATTCCCAAGACAGAAACTTTCCAACTTCTCTGTGTTTTTGTTCCTTGCATTCCTGACGTGTTGGGTGGATATTCTTTCTTTCTCTTTGACTCACCCAAGAGAAAAAGGAGAAGAAACTAGACAAGATTAATGACACGGAATCTCATCATTGAGCTAGCCTTTGGCATTTTCTCCATTACATTGCATTGGATTCCCAAGGAGTCTGTCTGTCTCTCTATACGTACTCAAGTCAAAACAGAGCCGAAGCCAAAGCTAAAGAAATGGTTTGTTTAGGATTTCAACTAACTTGTCATTAGTTTCAAATCATTTCTACCTGCCTGCCATGCCTTGCCTCCAGTCAAGAAGCTCCTAGCATTTCTAAGCAACCTCATCCCAGCTACAGCTCAGACTTTGATAATCTCCTTTTGCGAAAATTGAATTTGCATCTCGTCATGTTGTTAGAGGGGTCAGGTTAATTTTAATCAAAATTCAACGTACCAGAGCATCTCCATGTACATGTACTCCAGTAAATATAGGATGTAGCAAAACAAGTCAATTCTGAGAAGAGTATTTCATTTCACATTCCTGGTTCAAAGCACTCAACTCATCTGCGAGAATTCATTTATTTTCATTTAATAAAAGTGAAGGGCTTAGTCGAAATCCTTATCAAAGTAGACTAAATTACTCGAAATCAGTTGATTATCGCATTAAATCGACGAATTAGTCTTGGCGAAAAAATTGGTTTAGAGTTGAACTTTATACACATGGATATCTTCCTTGCAAATGTATTACGTAATTCAAGATCATATCATCTCATTCGCTCTCCTGATGGTTAGCAAATTTAAAATTGCTGAGTGAGTGCTTGGAAAATGTTCTAGCGGCTTATCAAGACAAGATAGGATCTGAAGAAGACTGGCGGGACTCAAGACTCATTTCATTGTAAAAGGGAGCTCAGCTTTAGAATTTTGATTCTTCCTTCTTCTGTGGTAGAAGACGAGGAAGTAGTAGTCCTAGTCCTTTAGAGCTTTTTGGCTTGGTCTCCTCTGGAAACGAAGATCAGACTAGATACGCTACAAGGCTAGGCAAAGATGTGATGTGATGGAAGGAATTACTTTGCCAGTTCCATTTTACGTTCGCTTCGCTAGATATTAATTCTATCTGCCTATAACGCTCACTGCCTGCGCTGGTCGTTTTCTCCTGCACCTTGAGTAGAGTACACGAATTCGAGTTCCGAAAGGAAAATGAGATAGGATCGTAATTTGGAAGGAATGTTAACCTCTGCACAGTGCAGTGCAAAAAGATCAAGAAATCCAATTCAGAACAAAATGATGTGGAAGAGAATTACAAAAATTTGATGAAATATATGAAATAAAAAATTGAATCGCAAATAAAATGATGACAGATCAAGTAAACTTCGTAAAATCCAAAAAAAGTACAGAATACAAAAACTCAGAAGACTTTTTCTATTTATTAGAATTCTTAACTTTCATACTCGTTAGCTCTAGTTGAATTCGTAGGAATGAGGATTTGCATTAATTCCTTAGAATAGAATTCGCGAAGCCACATCAGCTAAATTCCTCTTAACTCGACAGACAAGTAAACCATTCCAACTAATTCTGCCAAATGTTGAAGTATAGTTCAGCTCATAAAATAAGTCACCCATGAATTCACTTAACTCAAGTAACGACCTGGCCCAGTCGTTTCGTTTTGTACTTTATTCTATTGAATCAATTACGACTTGCATTGCATTTGGCCATACATGGCTAAGGTTTCCCTGGTTCGAGTAATTGCTTGCTTGGTATAAAATAGACTTCACTTCTATTCTCTTCCTTTGTTTGACAGGGGAGGTTTAGCCAGGCAGGCTGACTTTTCATAGCCCTGTCGTCAACTGATGTCACGATAAACCGAGGTCCAGGTTCAGGTCTGACAGGGTCTAGCCTATTTGCTTGGCTCCATAATGCCGGCTGCAGCAGCAGCAGCATTGAAATCAATAAGTTGTGATAACTCCTTGTTTTCTTTTGTCTTCTCTCTCTCTGGATAAAAGCTAGAGCTTGCCTGCACTTCAATCTCATTATCTTTTCCAGTTTTCATAGCTAACGACCTGAACCCTAGCAGGACGGGAGCTGTAGCTCTAGGTTGAAACTAAACTATGCGTGGGTGCGTAAAACTAAAAGTGTTTTGTAGATGAGATGACATAAGCTGAGCAGCGAGGAAGAGAAGATCAGAGTGCGAAATTGGAGTGGATGGGATGAAATGACATGAAACAAAATGGTTTTCCACACATTAACGACAGAGTTTCCAAAATGCTTAAGTACGTTATGTTACGTAGACTCATACGTTCTACAGAAAAGAAGCCAGCCAAGTGGGAATTTTTCTTGCAACTACTTCTACTTTTTCTACGACGCCCGCCGCAGAAGCAGCAGCAACTAGGATAACGAACTTTATACTTTCTCCACAACGCAACTAAAGCCAAGGAAAGGAGCATACATAACATGGAGGACGATGGGAGTTTTTCCATTATTGCCATGACGCGACGCGATGTCTCAATTTGAGATAAAGGATAAAATCTCTTTCCATGACGCCTTTGCTTTTGCTTTCCTCCCCTACGTCGCTTTCCTCTTTTCTTTCTTCTTGGACAAGGAATCCTACTTCAGTGTAGTCCAAACAAACATACACTTTGCTTTGATTTCAACTAATCCATTTTGGCTAAAAGCTTAAGAACCAGAGCAAGGGCTTTCCTTGTAAATCCGACATTGATATAAGTCCAGTACCAGTACCTTGTGCACAATGGATATTAATTCCCTTGTTTACTACTTGAAGAGTTGGAACCGCAGGCAAAAAGAAAAGGGCTCAGCGGGAAGCACAATGTAATGAAACAAGTTAAGACAAGGACTTTCACTTCTGTTGCCGTTGCCGAAGCCGTGCGTCACTTGAGATGAGGTCAGAGACGTTTTGACACGACATGACAGCTTTCCTAAGAGTTTCCTGCTTTGCCTTCCCTGGAATTGAGGATGTAATTATAAGAAAATTTCATTCTGAGGGAGTATTGCGAAAATCCTTGCCTGCTTTACCATAGACGTCAGAGATAAAAGGGTTTACGACATTTTTAGTTCCACGATTAGGATTTCATAGTAAAGACTATGAAATTATGGGGTAGCTTAGCTGCAGCTTGGTTTTTATAACCTTTTGAAGCGATGCTATGAATAACTTTTGACCTGCTCAACCCAAGACAAAGGGTAAAAATCTATTTAATCTTGCAAATGGGAATGGGTGCATCATACTCGTAATAATTTTCATGAGAGCCTCTCCATTTTCTCATTTATTTTTTACTAAAGTACAGAACAGAGAGAGTAGTGCGGTAGGTGAGGAATGCTGTTTCGTAACTAAGGTAATTATATCGATTTCGGTCAGAGCTACTGCTGCTGGGTGGGTGGTCGAATAAAGTAGTAGGAAATGTCGGATGACATCTTTATCAAAAGCAGAATCCTTTTGAAAATGTAACTTGGAGTCTATTGTCCTGTACGCCCGCTACAGCAGCTCCTGTTTCATTCCATCTTTTTATCTCGTTACGTATTAATTAGCAAACTTGACAGAACTAGTTCTTGTCAGGTCCTTTTCTTTTGAAATCTTTGTTTGGAACAGCATGCTTTGACTTGACTTGGTTGTTCCAATTTCAGAACCAAAGCAAAGACCTGAAATCTGATTAGACATAGACGTTTAGGGTCACTGGTTCTTCTGAAATGATTTAGCAATCTGGGAACTCCAGTTCCGTAGTTTTAGTAGGAAATTTAGTGTACAATCTGGGACAGGAGCTGTTCAAATTAATTTGTAAAGAAATAAGTTCACCTTACTACTTCATCTCCCACCTATTCCATGGAAAATCTTTACATGTAGAAAAATTATTAAAACTAATATGAAAATCCACTATTATAATTCTCAATCTAATTTCCTTTCCAATATTGAGCCTGATCCTGAAAATCTCTCTTTTGTAAAATTCTAGTGTAGTGTAGACTCCAGCACGTAGTCCCATGAGTAAGTAAGTATTCCTATTGAATTTTGTCAGATATAAAAGAAATGAAAAAACTACTTATTACTTACTTTCGACTCTCTGGAAAGGAGAAGGAAGTACTAGGATTGAGTAACGCGCAGAAATAGTCAGATGAAGAAGAAGAAACCTTCTTTTGGTTAACTTCCTGGAAAATGAAAGTAGGCTTAGCAAGGAAGAAGTCTAATATCTTATTGAGTAGGATAAGGATGTTCATTACTACTACTAGTACTACTACTTCAATGAAAAAATGAAAGGAAATATCAACCGTATGGAACTAATTTATTCGTACGCTTTTTTACGCCCACACTAGATGCATTTTTCATATTTTTTGCAACTTTGCGAGGAGTGCTACAAAAAAACTCCAGTTCAGTCTGAGTTTGATGAAACTTCTAGTTTTGAAAACTTTTCCCTGGTACGGCAAATACCATCAATCTTCGTGCGAAAATGATTCTATTACCAATTCCTAGAGCCCAAGATGTTTTTGACACATTTGATACGGCCAATATCAAAGTTAATTTGCCTGGGGCTTTTCAAACATTTACTACTAAGAGCTGACACAAACATTCCAATAACCCGGACTCAAACTTTGCGGAACGAAAATATCACAAATTAATGATTTTATTTATCTTTAGGCATGAGTGTCTGGTGTGCGGGATGAATTACGTACTAAAATAATACATGCTAATCCTTCTGCGGAAAAGTGGCAGTTTCGGGTGCATTATCCTGAGTGAATCGGTCATTCATCTTCCTTCATATTTTGACAGCAATTTAAATGTCATGTAATTGTACTACGCGGAGGGTAAATCGAATCTCTTCGGTCGGATGGATGCTAATTCTAAAATTTATTTACCAAGTCCAAGGCTAAGAAGAATGTAAGTGCAGTACAGGAGAGGGTTGGATTTAATTGATTCTGTTCTGTTGTTGGATGGTGGGCACAGCAAGTGGGCAAAAAAAATGAACATAATTCTTGAGATGAGATGGGCTTCGGGCCGGAGGCTTTTGCTTCAACAATGCTAAGAATACTAAATAATGATTCATAGCTTTTTTGAGGTAAGTATACAGCACAACAACAAGCATAAAATACACGGGAAAATGCTAATTAGGTTCCGAGGAGTCCGAGATAAAAAGCCTAGTAATGTTGTGTATATTTGACATTAAGATAATATTCTTGTAAGAGTCAACTCAAATCGTACGAGGCGAGCATCATGAATCCTTCCGTAAGTAAAATTATTTTTCGTAAATCTAAGTCCCTAATTGAAATTATCTTCAAAATTAACAGAGGCTCTTGAGCATTTCGTTTCTTCTCCTGGTTATTGCGGTCACAGTTTTTGCCACAGAGTTAGATCATAATGATGAGAATCAAGGTCAGGGTGAGAGTTTAACAAGAGCTAAGCGTTTATTCTTTGGCGTGGGCCACCATCACCATCATCATGGACACGGACATGGACATTTCTATCCAAGGCATGGGTATTATGGTCATGGGCATGGGCATGGCTACGGACACCACCACCACCATCATCACGGATACGGACATGGTCATCATTATGGAGGTCATCATTATGGAGGTCATTACGGAGGGCATCATCATCATCACTAAATTCTCCCACATGAAATAAGTGTGATTTAAAATATTAAAAAAACAATGGATGCTCTCTGAGAATTAAAAATGAGTTATTCAATTTGTCAATGTATTCTTATATTAGTCATTTCGTGATTGATACATAAAGGGTTTCATAAAATAAGAAACGCCAATTTTATCATTGCATCTTTGTCCGCATTACAGAAATAGAAACACATAGAAGGTAACACGCATAATTGCATATTTACAAATTTAATTATCTGATAATTTCGAAAGACTGACTCAACTATAAACCAAATTACTTCCTTTCCTTGTAATCGTTAGGGATTTAATATTTACGCACTATGCAACTATGCTATTCAAAATAATTAAATAGCTCATCTGCACAACAAGTAATTTAGACCTATGAATACATGCTCGTAAATCACAAGTTCTTGGTCGGTGTTCGTACTAAATGTCATGCCACCTGGCCAAGACGTAAGATGCTATAAAATGAAATGATTAGAAAAAAATAGTTAATTGGTCTTGGTTCTTAAAGTTTTCCCAAGACCAATTCGGATTTTATAGCCTTAATAAAACAAGGCAAGCACAAGAAAAACACAAAAACCATACACAAGTAGACGCAAGGTGAGTTATTTATAGAAATTATGCTAAGAAGTCCGCCTAATTAGTCAATTTAATAATATTTAAGAACGTTCTAGTAGAGTGATCAGTCACCTTGATTCGAAAAAAATGAAGGTAGAGGAGGAAATCATAAAAAATAATCTGGAGTATATAATGAGGACTGAAATTAATGAATCGGTCTCATTGCATCTTGCCAAGTTGATTCAAACACTCGACATTTGCTTCTCATTTCAAATCCTCAACTAAAATGAAGGTATATTGAATTCAGAAATACTAGAGTTGTAGAATTATTTTTGTATTAATCGTTTTTCTAAATGTTCCAGCCGGCAGCATTAACTACGATAGGGGTGTATTTGGCATTCGCATGTCTTGTCCTCTTGGTCTGTGGAGGAACTGAATCCGCGGATGCCTCTGGACGCCTTCTGCGACAGAAACGAGATTTCTTGGATCTTGATTTTGGATCATTCATTTATCCAATTTACGATACTTACCACAGTCACGGTCACGGCCATTATGACCATCACAATGACGATTTTCACCACCACCACAATGGAGGCCACCATCACCATTACTCATACTGAATGGTCGCTATCCAGGCCGTCAACTCATCCGAAATACTAAACGTTCACACCAACTATTCATAAAAAAATTTACTAACATTTTCTGTAGAATCTTGTAGTTCCGCTTTCCTAGTTCAATTTCCTCCTCTTGGCAAATTAAAGCAATTGAAGGGCATATTAATTTTGTTGTTTTATTCAGCATTTGTTAACACTTACTTGAAACAAAACAACGCTCGTTCTCAGTTGTCGTTTCAAATTCAGGACTTAATTTCAGTCACTAATAATAAATTAACGTTAGTACGTGTTCGCGGTTTTACTTAATTAAACAACAAATTATTAACAATAATTATTGTAACAAATAGTCTTGATT
>WJEZ01000708.1:0-24078 GCA_009869925.1 Thalassaphorura encarpata
CTTTCTTTCCATTCCTTCAAATCCACCCGTCCACTTAGTCAATTACCGATAACAAAACTTACATCCATTAAGAACGTTTATTTGTAAGATTAACTCAATCAAAGAAGAAATAATGACTACGAAAATCCATTAGCGGGATACATGCACTCTGCACTCTACACAAAAATGTGACGAACGGATTTCAGTAGAAATTAGCAATTAACTACCTCTAAAACTCATCTGTTGCCTGCACTGCAATTGTAATTGTTTTCATGTTAAAATCTGACCAGGTTCTCAGCTATCTCAGAAACATCTGCCAAAAAATTGAGTAAAGAACAAATTTCACTTTTTAATCTAAATAGAACGAATGAACGAACTGCGAAGTTATGTAGAAAGTATTGTGTCACATGTAAACAGAATCTGAACGATTGCTTTATGATTAATTACGAAATTCATTTATTCACCAAATAACTTTTCCATCTCCATCTCCCATGAGTCATACAATTTTTCAATCAAATCATCACAAAACAATTATTTACATTTTCAAACTATCCGAGTGAGCATATTTTTTCTTTTACCATTATTTCCTCAATTTCCTAGCGAATTATTTACTTACTGCGTTTTGTATTTTCATATTAAACAATTCAGATATGACAACGTTTGTAGATAACTCACGCACAAAATTTGTTGGGAAAACCTAATTTAAGTTCAGGTCAGGTGAATGGTCAATCTTCCAACATCTCAGTTACTTTTTATGTATCCTATACTGCATTATATTCTAACTTCTCCTTATTCATTGGATTAGCAGGTGATTTTTGCCACTCGGTGAATAACATTTGTTTTAACTGTGATAAACGCAATGAAGGATTTTCTGCTTTAAGCTGCGGGAGTCTGATTGCTTCGAATGCATTGTAGGCCGCTTTCACACGACGTTCTGGATGACGATCAACAGAAGTTGCGTCGTCAACACTTAACATTCTCAAGGCTTCGTCAACCGTTCTTGCTTCCTCATCAGGATTTAACAGTCGATTCAGATTCTCTTCAATCGGAGGTGGTTTCGGGACACGAGCTGCATTCGAGGTCCCAGCAGCTGAAGCTTTTCTTGCTGCAGCTTCGCGACGTTCATTTTCGGCCTATAATTCCAATACAAAAAAATTAGACATGTTACAACAACGAAAAGCAATTAAAAAATTACAACACTAACAGCAATCTGTGCTTGTGTAATTTTTGCAGCCGGCTGATGTGACTTGGGCACAGCACTTTCCAATTCTTCTTCTGCCATTTGCTTATTCACTTGTTTCCGCACGGTTGTCTCTAGTCGTTTCATCTCTTTTTCTTGCTGAAATTATAGAAGATAATCCAAATGTTAAATTGGATTTAAAAAACCCAGAACTTGAAAAAATGGCCTACTTTTTTAAACTTACTTTTCTATTTTGTTTACGTGCGATTTGCTTATCATCATCTTGCCAATATGCATCTTCCTGCTCCTTTTGTTTTCGGGCTTCGGCTTCTTTCATTGCATTACCTTTCCTTGCCCTGGCTTCAACAGCCTTTGTATTCTCACCCAATTTCTTCGGCATCTTCTTTGGTCAGGTCGAGGTCGGACAAATAACTCCAAGAAGGAATCAACAGGAAAAGTTTCAAGGAGCAACAAAAGTCAAGAAAGATGATAAAATCCAAATCTCGTGCTCCTGCTCGTCAAAGGCTGAATTTCGCAAAGAATAGTCTTTTGCAATAAGTAACAAATTTTTTGAACTTCTTGGAATTTTTTATTGCGATTTGTGATATAATGAAGAGTTAAGCCAGATAATTGCATTTACTAACAACGATTTGCACAACTTCCTTAAAGCCTAAATTCATCTATGCTTTTATTTCATTACCATTAAATAGGAATAGTACAGAAATATTAAGAACGGAATAACAGGTCAGATATGTCAGAGTTTAAGTGCCATAAAATTTGCAAATGCTCCAGCCTCAGCTTTTGGAAAATCCAGAATCCCTTCCCCATCATATCCAATCAATTCATCAAAGTACACACGCGAGATTTCAACATAGCCAAGTTTATGTGCAATTTTTCTTGTAATTGGGCTGGAGAAAAAACTTCTGATGAGTGGATATCCCTTAGCTCTCAAAAGATTTAAATTCCTTGCAGACATTTCTTTGGCTAGTCCTTGACTTCTGTATTTTGGATCTGTAGAAGCAATGAATGCTGATACATAGTCATTTCCAGCAACTTCCTTCCAATATGGGGATTGTGGAGCTCGTTGAACCAAAACGTTTTTAAGTTTGAAGATTTTCTTCAGATGTGGTGAAGTGATGCCAGGGAGTTTGGAAATGTCAAGTTTAAGACGACCGTCTAGGGTAATGCGAACTCCGGCAATCTATTTGAAAATAATAAAATCATACTGTCATAAAAATTTCTGAAATTTACTCAAAATAATTTCATTTTATTTTACTTACACATTGGGTCTCCTTGTTAATTGCGACGAGGCTCAAATTATGAGGCAAAATGCTTTTAATAATAAAATCCAAATTCGCTGCTTTGGTCTCATCCCATCCCAAACATTGGTGACAAGGTTCTTCTCTGTAATAAGTTGCTCGTAAATGTTGGATAATTTTCTCAACTAGGATTTCATTAGTTGCGTCCACAATTTTTATAGTAAAATCTTCCCATTCTCCTTCAATTTCTAAAGATTCGTTTTCCACGGAAGAATATGAATTATTTGTTTTATCCTTCATTTTTGAAGATCACGCGATGTTAGAAGTTAATTCTGCAATGTAAACTGCTATCCTGTTGATTTTTAGCTTTAAACTACTAGGGGAAGTTCAAGTTCTTATATAAGTAATTTCAAGGTTAATCTGCTACAGCCTAACTAATATATATTTTCCAGTCCAATAACAGCAAAAAAACTGGAATTAGAAACAACCTTGAATTTACAGTACTGGAATCGTTTTCGGAACGTAAAATGTACGAGAATCTACTCGACTTATTTGTGACTGAAAAAGTGGAATAGCACGTCATTTGTAAAACTAAAGCTAGAAATGAATACACAATTTGTAAAATTCGAACGTCATCATTGATTTATTTCTGTCGACGTTTTTCTTCCTCCTCCTGTGACCTTTTTTTGCATTTTTAAATACTTCACCCAAGAATGCCTAAAACGCATTATTTTTTTGGTTTACTTGTTACAAGTAAAGTTACGTGGTCATTACATTCATTACACTGAACCATTAAACAGATTCACTGAAAACAAAAAAATTTAATAAAACTAAATTACAGGACACATCCTTGTTAGCACAAGTTGACTGGTGGGCATGTAATAATATACACAAATAAAATCCTAACTTAAAAGATGGAACGATACGAAAGCATACAAACAAATTACATCCACAGTGGGACTCATCAAAAGTATCATTCAGTCAGAACAATTATTTAGCAAGCATTCGCTTTTAATTCTAAAAATGTCTTGTCCACCCAAAAAAGTTCTTCCCGTCACCCAGTGACCTGACCTGACCTGACCTGACCAGACCACCGACAGTACCCAACATGTCAGGGCTGGCTGGCTAAAATTACCAGGCATCTTATAGCCATCAGTTAATATTTTTATATACATAGTTATTTCAGTTCTTTGAACTGGTTTCGTGGAAGCGAAGCACCGCTCATTGCTACGCAATCATGAATCATTTGTCATAAGTTAAATTACTTGACAATTAAATTTAAATCAGATCTGATCTAAATTAATGTTTAACAACTTAATTTTTGTACTAATTTAAATTAAGCCATTTAGTAACTCATCAATGAGTATCACAAATATTGTGTCACAAAAACCCATTCTACAAATGCGGGCTACCTATTTTTTCTTCAAAGTAAAATCAATGAACAAAACTTAAATAAAAATTAGTTTTAATTGTAAGGGATTTAATACCGACAATTTTTGTGGGACTTTCTTTGTTTTTTATTTAGTTATAGCTGCAACTTCCTGGAATTGATCTTTCTAAACACTTTCATCAAACCAATAACGACTATATAAATAGTTTTCAAAAAAATCATTTCAACTTTTGATGTTCAAGAATTCTAAACTTAACGTTAGTGCAGTGTGTTCTTCTGTAATCACGTGACTAAACTCTACAAATATTTTGATTTTTTTAGTAACCGCATAGAAGAGCTAAGTCCTTCAGCCAGAGTTTAATTGTGATTTAATTTAACTATATTTTCTCTGTCTATTTCAAACATTAGCCTTCTACACTAGCTATTTTTTTTAGTTAACCGAGTAACATTTAGCGTAAACACTAGAAATCGGTGTCATCCACTAAATCAGCTAAGCTAAGTATCTTTTTTGTTAATCAGACTTCCCTTGCGTTCCTGTTTCTAATTTTATGTCGAGGTCTTTATCCGTGTCCTTCCCTTCAGCAGATAAAATAAATGGGAGTTTACTTTCGTTTTGCGAAGGTTCATTGTCTTGCCCATCCGTTGAAGAAACGCTAGAATGACTTGAATCACTGTCACTTCCAGATGAATCATCATCATCATCGTCTTCATCGTCATCTGGGTCAAACAATACCTCAGCACCTTCGAAAACATACTGCCGAGGTCTCCAGCTTAGGAAAGAATTTTCTGTAAAGGTAAAATAAAACTCTAATGAAATAAATGAACTGTAGCTCTTCAAGTTACGAAATGGTCGGATCTGAACTAGAAAATATGAATCGTATCAATATTTAACGTACCTGGCAAACGATCTGCAATATTTTCATTGATCTTGGGTTTCCAACACTCCTTCAGCGCCTGAATGTCATTCTCGGACTGAGGAACCAATGGAATATCCAAATCCGCCACTTCTTCGGGTCCAATGATTTCACCTCTGGAAATTTTGTCAAGCTCCACCAAGTCTGATTTAGCTGACAAGTCCTTAAAATCTGGGCCCAGATTTCGGCAGAGCTGTGAAATGATGGTATCACAATTTCCCAACAATTCAATGTCAAACCGACAATGACCCAAGGATTCCCTATTGATCAAGATTTGAGGTACACCTGGTGGCAACATTCCTGTTGGGAAATAAAAAGAAAGGTATAATGTAAACCTCAGATTTAGCTGACAAGTCCTTAAAATCTGGGCCCAGATTTCGGCAGAGCTGTGAAATGATGGTATCACAATTTCCCAACAATTCAATGTCAAACCGACAATGACCCAAGGACTCCCTATTGATCAAGATTTGAGGTACACCCGGTGGCAACATTCCTGTTGAGAAATAAAAAGAAAGGTATAATGTAAACCTCAAACTTATTTAGCTTGATTGAATAACGAAAATAATTGAACATACCAGGAATGAGGGAGACTGGTCGAACCCTTAGTGAAGAACCAATCACGAGAAGTAGATCGCACTCTGGTTTATCTAATTCTAAATTGTGATGGAACTCGTCCGGGAGATCTTCCCCAAAGAAAACAATGTCTGGCTTCAGAACAGGTGGAATTAGGAATGAATCCCCTGGAGCCGGATACAATTCATCGTCATCGTCATCATTTTCATCGAATGATCCTCTGCGTTGAATTCCAATTTGTGAAGCTGTAGGAACCTGAGGCTCAAGTGGAAACTTGATCTGATTTGTCTCTTCAGGTGTAGAGCAGTTGGGGCAAAATGGAACTTCTCCAGCCAATACTTTTTCTTTAATATCATCAGCATGGACGCGGTGCTTGCAACGAATACAAGTCGCAGTGGCGAAGGATCCTGAGTTAAAATTACATATGAGTATGAAATTAAAATTAGTGCTCCTAAAATTAAAACAATTTCAATATTCTCACCGTGACACATGGTAACTTTTTCAATTCCAGCAATATTTTCTAAAGTGTCAATATTTTGGGAGTAATTACGGAGCAATTGACCCCTGCTTTCCAATTTACGAATAAACTTGTGAGAAAGTGAAGGTTCAAACTGGCCAGGATACAGTTCCTTCGCAGTAAGGAAAAATGGTCTGGGATCTCGACGAAAAAGTCGTATATCAAATACCTGAAAGGCAGGCACGTAAATATTATCTTAACGGAAATAAAATCTGTGATTACTTGAGATTTCGTGTTTGATTATGTACTTACACTTTGGGGGTCACGCAAATGTGGAAATACTTTAGAAACCCTGGAGTAAAGTCCATCCTTCGAACGAAAATCTGGAATTCCACAGGATACTGATATTCCCGCACCCGTCAAGACCAAAATCTTCTTCGAGCATCTATAAACAGCGAACATAAAAATAAAAACTAAACTCAAGAATAACAATGATAAGTTATTTCGAGATTCTTGGACCTAAGTGAGATGCATTAGAATTCCTGAAAAGTTAATTTTATTTCCAAATTAGAAAAGATGCCTCTAGCATATCACATAAGCGCGTCTCAAACTAATTCTATCTACCAAACGAAAGACGCTTGGAGGAACGAATACTAATGAAAAAGTAGATAATAATTCCAAACTGTCTAAGGAGACAAGAGTGATACGAGAAGTCATAGTGTTATTATGCTTAAATTATTCAGATATTTATTCATTGAGCTTTCAGTTACGACCCTTCATTTGTCATTCATTGAGAATTTGACAATAAAGTTCCAAGTACAAAAATAAATATATCGGTCGCACTATTTTGAATAATTTTTTCCTTCTTTCTTTAAATAATATCAAGGCGCATGGCCAACTATTAACAAGTTTTAAGATTATATAATAACTATCACAGTTTTCAGTCTTTTAAAATAAAATCAGATGAGACCCCCGGTCCCCTTTGCTGAATGGAGTATTCAATTACACAAAAATTCATACCAACAACATGATTGGAAAAATTTTAGTGTACCTGAACAACCGGGTTACATCTGCCATATTTGTCACATGGCGAAGTCTTTGACGAGGCTGAGCATACTCTGGCCCCGAGAGCAGAAGAGATAAAAAGTGTTGAAGTTGACTATCGTTAGGATTGCTTCTTAGGTGAGATAGGAACCGCTGCATCATGAGGGTTCTGGACGGGCTGCTCGCTATTTCTTTGCTTTTAAAAATACTATCCCAAGTATTTTCTTCTTCAGAGGAAGAGCGATTTCCACCTGGAGTATAAGCTTCAATAATGCTTCCACTGCTTGTGCATGGATCAGATGTGTCACTGCTTAATGTTCCATTCGCAATTTCCTCTTCCTCGTTCGCAGTTTCGCCTTCTGTGTCTGGAGTCTCACTGAGGACAGTGTGCACTGACAGAGTATCAACGGATGTACGAGCACTTCCACAGAGGGGATGATTAGTGTCATCGACGAACAATTCATTCTCTGGTGAAGCTGTAAATAAAAAAAAAAACCGAGATATTAATTTTGGGCAAGACCGAACGCTGGTTAGTACTAGCTAAATTAACCCCTAGACTTAATTTGTTCAATTATCAATTTCAATAAACCGAAATCTCAAAATCTCACAGTCCCCCAAATGAAAATTCTGAGCCACTAACGCTCGGTCGGTCAATGCTAACCTTAAAAAATATACAAATAACTGTTATTTTACTGGCTCGTCAGTACTTCGTTCTGTACAACGTTCAATTCAGATTCCAGAATTAAACCTAAGAGTCACTGACATTGTCAAGTTCAGTAATCTCAGCTCAGCTAATGTTAGCACATTTCAATAGACATATCAAACCCCGCCAGATTCTATAAATAATTCTGAAGATTCTTTACCGCGGCTCGCTATACAATAATCATACGTCAAATACTACTACATATACATACATCTCAATTCCTACTGTTATTGCATCAACATAGTCGAGAAAACCAGTATTTTGAAATGTTTTAGAATTCGTTAATTTTTTTTTTGTGCAGGTTATAGTTGTCATTTCATTTGGCTATTTTATTAATTTAGTTGGGCCCTAACCTAATCGTAAACCAACCTTACGATTTAACGTATTTAGCTATAAATTAAAATTCTATCCAAAGCTAATCTATTATTGCGGTAATTTCCCCAAGTGTAAATATTTAAATAGTCAAGTCCATTGAATAGACACGACGCCACGTGTCAACCTTGAACATTAGCCGACCACCGATATCATTCATAATTCAAGAGCTGAAACTTCTTCCTAGACGAGTTGCACCGCATTGAGTGACTGTGACTCATGCAGCTGAAACTGTCTAGTTTAGTCATGTGGGGAAATGTCTCACACCTTGGCCCTATACGTCACCGCCTGCCTTTCCTGTAAAAACTTCCATGGGTTAACTTGGCCTTTACGCTTGCGCAGTTTGGTTTTGGTAGAAGAAGGTCCTACGTCACCCACCCTGCCCCCCTAGTCTAAGCCAATGGAAAATTTTGTAATAAATGAAATGGGACGTACTGAGACGGAAGAAAGAGTCACCATGTTGGTTTTGAGGGCCTTGAGCACTGCTGAATTCTTCAAATCCCGAATCTGAAATTAGTAAAGGGTCTTCGGAGCTAAGGTCAGAGGGGAATCGGATACAACGTTTCTTTCTTTGAGGCTCATCTTGGTCACTGCTGCTGCTGTTGTGGTCTTTAGGCCCTATGATGCCTATGCTGGTTGGGAAGACGAGGTCCTCCATGTTGCCCTCTCTCTCTCCGTCTCACACTGTAGAGAAGGAATTGCAATGGAGATCCCTATGTTGGACGTACGTACGTACGTTATGTTGAGTTTCGTTCTTCCTTGATTTGAGTCGTTGTGAGAGAGAAGAGGGAAAAGTCTGTATAACGTAGGAAGGTCGGAGGAGAAGAGAGAGAGGCAAAAAGCCCAGGCTCAAGCCAAATAACTAAAACCAAAATACAACCACCCCTTCCCCCATACCCCTCACTCAGAGGGAACTGCCCATAGGGTCCTACACACAAACACAATGTCAAATCCAATCTTCGTCTTGGTCTGATTCTAGTCACGCTCTTGTGCACTGCTCGGGTCGTCGTGTAGTTCACTGCACTCAACTCAAACTGCAACTGGCGCCTCGACTACTACTACTACGCTCAGTCGACCAACCAACACTACTGTAGCTTCTTCACTATTTTTAATTCATTTTATTTGAATTCGTCATGTCATCGTAAGCATTGTAAAGGGCAAAGCAACAATAAAATTAAATTAGTGCGTCAGTCTCATTAGAATTAGGGCCATCATGACTCATCGTAATTAAATTATGCCTATGCTATACCATATGATATCATGACATAATTTTCTTAGAAATGCGTCATCCTAAAAAATATCTAACCAACTTATCTCAATCGGTCAAACATTTCATCTCACCTTACTTAATACATGAAAAATTTTGTAAACAGCAGACTCAATCTATATTGGCTTGGCTTGAGGCAGAAATTTGCATTAATAGTTTAAGAAAGTAGATGAAAAGAAACATTTTGATTCCAAAATTGACGTTTGTATATTTTAACCTTGCCCTTGATCTTGCATCTTGGTCTTGGAAATGTTGACAAATCCTTCAAGCACTTTAGCGCAGAGCAGAAGGGCAGTACCGGCACCCGGTATTCTTTCAGATTCAAGAATCAACACAAAAAAGACCATACCTCAACAATTGGTTTATTTTGAAACACCCTACTATGTAGAATGAATGGGTTTGTAAAATATTTTCCCTGGCGTAGTAAGGGGGGATGGATTGGAATGCGCCCGAACTCTGAGTTCAGTGACTCAGAGGGAAAGAATGGATTGGGTGGGAAAAGTCTTGACCCAACCTCCAAGGCGGGACCTTACTTTCCCCAAAAACACGTCAGAATAGCGCGGATTTTAATTAAATCATCCTTCCTCATTACACCTTTCCCTGCACTTGCACGAAGGAAGGAAAGGCAAGGCAAGGTGTTTAAAATTTTAATTAATTCGGGAATCTCATCAGTCTTCAAATAAGGGAGACTAGTCCTTAAGGGACCAACTAAGAGGAATCAGAACTAATTACAAGGCTCAGATTCGGAAGGGACCAAAGGAGAATCAAGTTGTAAGTTAATTAAATCAATAAATTGAGAAAAGTTATATGTATGTACATGTGAGAGCTAGCCTGCACATGCTTGCTTGTGTGCTAATTGAATTCGAATTGAAATTCGTCTGTTGTGTTCAGCTTGGGAAGGGGAGTTCGGAAACAGGAAGTTGAAAATTAAAATTGATTGATTCTCAATTGTAAGATGACAAGGGGGAAAACGGGAGACTGTGACAAGGATTATACTCGAAATTAACAAGATAACAAATGTAGGTGTTGGTTGAGCTTCCATTTCACTCGTCAGTCTTAGTTATAGTTAGATTTCAGATTTTGGGTAATAATGGTCTATTGGGTATGGGCTCCGTTCTGTTAGTTGGTTAGTTCAATCATATATTAGGTCTAAATCGAAATAAACATCACTTATGAAAGGGTAGTAGTAAAAGTACCTGTCACTGTTTTTGAATGACCAAATTCTATATATCCTATAGAAATTAGTCAGTCATTCTTGTGTAGACGTAGAAGGTCGACATGAATGTGACGGACTTTGGTAATGACAATGACAATAAATTACCTGTCGATTAGGTATTCCTGATTGCAATTTTTGTTTAATCATGTGTTTTACTATATTTTTCCAGTCAGTCAAGTCCAGGAACTACTTGGACACATTGAAAAAGCCAGAAGAATGGCAGACGATCTAGTCCTTGATCCTGACATCCGACTCTGGGTGTTTTTGCCTATTGTTCTCATCACATTTCTTGTGGGAATCGTCCGGCATTATGTGGCCATGCTCCTGTCCTCACAGAAGAAGGTTGAGCTGCTTCAAGTCCAAGACAGCCAAGCCATGATAAGAGCCAGAGTTACTAAGAGAAAATGGAAAATATCTACCAGAGCAATCCTATCAGATGAGGAGAGCTTTCTTTAATGACGAAGAAACTGGATACTTTAAAACTCAAAAGCGGCAAGCTACGCAGCAAAATCCAATGACAGATCCCAGCATGATGACGGAAATGCTGAAAGGAAATGTCACAAATGTGCTACCGATGATTCTCATTGGAGGTTGGATCAATTGGACCTTTTCCGGTTTCGTCACAACGAAAGGTATTGTAATTCAATATCAATACTTAAGATCCTGTTGAAAATTTTGATACTCATTAAACATTGTTTTACCTCTCTAGTCCCATTTCCATTGACGCTACGGTTTAAGCCTATGCTTCAACGTGGGATTGAACTGCAAAGTCTTGATGCTTCGTGGGTATCCTCCGCATCTTGGTATTTCTTGAACGTATTTGGACTTCGCAGTATTTACACCCTTGTTTTGGGTGAGAATAATGCTGCTGATCAGTCTCGTGTGATGCAAGACCAAATGTCTGGTGCAGCAATGGCCATGCCTCCAGATCCAAAAGCAGCCTTCAAGGCAGAATGGGAAGCATTAGAAGTCGCCAAACATCAATGGATTCTCAAGGATAACATTACAAGTAAAAGTTCTATATATCAAAACAATGGAAAATCAAAGAAAACTCCAGTTCTAGTCAACTAAGTTCTAAAACAGCACCCAATGGAGGTTGGAAGTGTAAATTCATGTATTGATTTAAATAAATGTTTATTGTCGTTGATTAATCATTCCATGTTAAAATCATGATCATGCCAGCTAAGCAGCTTCAATTTGTTGCGTATTGTCTACGCATTTGCACTTCCTGCCACCACATAGATTATTACAAATACGAAATCTCATTTGTGAATATACACTGTAATTATACCTGCATGCAATGATGAAATTCCCTTGATTTGACACATTTAAAAGGTGAATATTCCATATTTCGATTCTCCTTTATTCGTCCATTAAAAGATACTACGTATTATAAATCTGGATAATTTGTATCTTTGGCTTTAGAATTTAGGCTTAACAGAGTTACTATATTAAGATAATGATTTAAGATATAATACTAAAATTTTCAAGAATACATAATTTAAAGTTACTCAGAAGAATCAGTGACTCCGCAGAGCAGGACGATGCGTTCATCTTGACTTTCACTAGGATGACTGCTTTTTAAGTTTTTCAATTGCTAAATTCAACTGAAGGAATGCCAAACTGAAATACTGGCAGGGCGGTACGAAAANAAGTTTTTCAATTGCTAAATTCAACTGAAGGAATGCCAAACTGAAATACTGGCAGGGCGGTACGAAAAAATGTACAGATTTACCGATTTCGGAAAAAATGACTAAATTCTGCCTGTACACACAGAAAAATTAAACAACGTTTCTCGAAATTGCAACTTAATTAACATCTGAACTAAACTCAGAAAAACTCTGCCACAAAACTTGGCATTTTCGTTTCATTGTCAATGCATTTACATTGAAAGCTCTGTGTTTCCGTTTATACCATTCCGGTCTTGTCTGGATCCATATATAGAAGTTCTATTAAATGTCTTATTCTATTAAACATTAGTTATTTGCGATACGAGGATACGACACTTTTTAGTTTGTATTAAATCTATTTAGGATACTATCGTTTTAAATAGGAAACCGTACCAGCAGCTTCAACTCTCCATCTTTTATCATCCATACTTTAAAACTGCATACAAATCACAGGAGTGGCACAAGTAACGTAACTTGAATAATTTAAACACAAATTCTCTGCATGGCAGGCATACAAATTATAAAAAGAGGGTGAACAAAAGATTTAAAAATTCTTTTCGTCAACCGTCACAAATAAAGCATGTGCAAAATTCCAACCTCTTTTCAGTCAAATGTCAAGGAGCACCTGTCTTTGCGTTTGCAGTGCGCTCATTGAGCAGGATTCAGGCCTTCATCTTTCTTTGTCTTCACTTTTCTCATCTTGATTTGGAATTGGAACTGGAACTTCCATTTGACCTCCTAGACCTCTCGACGACTCAGGATTTCCTTTCATTTTAAGTCCAATCATATTTAGTTTTCCTTCCGTGTAAGTGGTTATTCTTTCTGATAGTACTTTTAGATCTCCTTCCGCCTATAGAATGATTTTATCAGTTACTGTGTAATGCTATCGTTAATAATCCCAATTACCTTATGTAAAACTTGAAGAGCCGCGATAAGAACCTCTTGCCATTTTTGAAGCTCCATCCGATGAAGCGCCTCTTGGCGTTGAAGAAGTGTTAGCCATTCCTGATGGTTTTGTGGCAATTCCCTGTATTTACATAAGACGAAGAAAAAATGTATAATCTAAACTCCGAAATAGAATATACGTGATTCACAATCGCAATGTAGTTAATTACTCTGTTGAGAACGTAGGCATTTGGAATTGTGGCATGGAATTGGAAGCAGCCTCAAGTCGATTAAGTTTAACAAATAAATACGCATTGAGTAGGACCAGCGCAGCCAAAATAGCGAAAGTAAATGTAAAGACGAGTGAAGATTTTGCAACGATTTGGGAGCCGACGAGCTCATTCTCAACCAACACTGGATTAAGTGGAATAGTTTCTGAAAAAAGAACAATTCAGCAATTAGTTCACATTTTCTTGTATTTGAACAATGTATTTTGATTTTTAGATTTAAATAAATTTACTTACCCTTAACTGGAACATTGATCGGACTGGTTCCTGGTGGTGCAGGTGCTTTTCCTTTCCTCCTTCTGACTAGAGCTGGCCCAGTGCTTCGGATTGAGGGTGGTGGAGAATGAGCTAAAACTACTAGATTGGCACATTCTTCTTTGACAGCACGTTCCAAATGTGAATAAAATTCCCGTAGCCCAGCCCAACTATTCTTCTCAATGAAAGCTAAAATAAAATTATAGACCATTTAATTATCTAGCCCGTAGCATCTTCAGCCCAAAACAGATTAAAGTAATACAAAATAATGTTGCATATTTGCTTACGTTTGATCATCCAAGACACGGATTTTTTGTACTTGACTTGGCTGACAATGATTAGTCTAGTTTCTTGAGCCGAAACACGGGTTAGGCAGAAGTGACAAGTGACATAGAAGCTGTCTTCATATGGAATTCCGGCATTTACTGACTCAGCATCAATTACATACAAACAACCGGGCTTACTCTCTGGAAGGAGAACCTGGAAATTAAAAAAAATATCAGTTTCTGGTATTTTAAACCTAAATATTGAAAGTATCAATAAATTAAGCAACTTTAGATTTCTAATTAGAGTTGTACAGCCGGAATAATCAAATATAGTTCTCCAATAATTAATAATGCTTACCTGAGTTTCTGTGACTTGGGAATGTTTCGGCCCCATTGCATTATTCAGCGTAACAGTGAAAGAAACTTGACGAACTTTCTTTGACTCCCCAATATTCTGCTCCCAATCGCCTTGAATAATATCTGCCAAGAAAATATTTTTATATTAACTTGATTCACTTTGCATGATGTGAATGAACTTACTAAAAGTCTTTCTCTTCGTATGGAAATCCCAGTAGAACTTTGATTTTGTAAAGAGCATTGTAAATAGTTGATCTACATCACAAGGAATAATAGCATTCACAAGTTCAGTTCCTTGAGCGTGGGACACAGGGCAGGCAGGTACTTCCAAATACGCATCATCAACCGGAATTTGAAGAATTTCTCCCTCCGAATCACTCGAATCCGTGTCAGCAACGTCAAGTCCGAGTCCATTCACTGCCTTCAGGGTTGACGTCGTAGAGAGTGGCAGATGATCTGATGGCAATAAGTGACCATTGTCACTAATCTGTTAAATATAAAAGTAAAACATGGAACATTAGCTCATTGCAACGGGATTCATATTAGTGCCGGTAATTATTCTTGAATCTTTCGCATTGTCAATTGCCATGTTTGGATGTCATGAATCACCAATTGTTTCCTGATTTATGACGTAAGTATTTCGCGAAAGGAAAACGTCACTCAATTAACGTATTATTGTACAAACACGAAGAGATTACTCATGAGGAGACTAGAGAGGGAAAACTGACTTTTGAGCTGGCTTTATTTTTACTTCTTGATTTTGAATGATGTCGTATATTATGACCTTGCAGATCCAGCGAAATGTATTTGCCCATTTCTCTTATCTCTTATTTCGAAACCATAAAGTATTGCCGTTTGTTATTCAGTGACATTTGCGTTATCAGGCGCAGGCCATCCCGTGCCTCATCCTTCAGATATTGACATTGAACTGCATTGAGACCAGCCTAACCTTAATGATTATACATTGGGGTGATAAATATTTTTATGCATGTGACACAAGGTACTTGAATTTGCGCTATTCCGACAGCCACGCCACGTCCACTGACTACAAACCGATTACCGAATATCCTAGAGCATATTTACTTTTCATGTACTAACATTTAAACTATGCAAGGTCAAATTGAACCTCAATAATTGCAACTCTTTCTTGTACCTGAGAAGAAACTGTCACAGGCTTTTTAGTTCCATCTTTATACGTAAAACTTCGTCTAATGGGACTCTGACGGTCAAATACTCTAGCATTTTGCTCCTGCTCTACTTCTGTAAGGACTGGAAGGATTATTTCAGGAGGTTGTTTAGACGTATGTGATGGTGAACTTGAGGGTGAAGATGTACGGTCTGACTCAGAACTCCCATGTCTCGCCCTCCCTTTCCCGTTACTTTGACGTGAACTGGGGTCAAATTTCTCTAGACGTTCCGCACTCCCTGATAAGTTTGTAAGATCCGTTGAACTTTGTGACGGACGTAAGATGTCTGGTATAGGTTTGGGTTCATACGTTCCAAAAATTCCAAGAGCACTTGATGAGCTCGTCACAATTTCACTCATGGGGCGGCCATAAAAGACTCTTCTTCTTCTCTCGACTTGAGTTTGAATTGATTCGGTCGTATAGATTGCAGATTCTTTTGTCAATTCGACGGTCGCGTTGTTTTTTGAACTCTCACGCTCACCATTGTTATTATCGACTGTGTTTTCAGTAGAGGTTGGCATTGTGAATTCCAAAATTTTCAACTTGATTATGCTTACAAATACGGCTTAAAAATATTCAATGGATTGATTGTAAGAACTTCGAATACTCTGAAATTTTGTCCAGTCAAATAAGATTCAGAAAGCAATTATCCGCGCACACAGTAGTATGAGAAATATGGGCGGAATAGCAACTCGATCGTAGAACGGCACAACACTGACACTTTTTGGAAATTGGCAATGAAAAAGATATGATAGCCAAGCTAAGTAAATGTGATAATTCCATGGAACGGGTGATCGGGTGATGGTAAACTGAAGTGATGTGCCACGAGCTTGAGTGGAGACCTTATCACTTTATGTTACATTTATAATTAGATCTAACCAAGTCTTTGCTTCTCGGTGGCCAACGGATCAAATGACTAATCAAGACTTGACTTGTAAATAAATTAATGTTAATTATAATTTTAATTGGTAAACCTTCACATTGCTTACTCACACTGTCTGTACTTATTATGTAGCTGGCAGCTGGCTCAAAAGGTAAACCAATGCTCAGTCTCAGTGTTGTTCTTCACTTTTAAACTAAATACATGATGTGCTTTAAGAAACAGTAAAACTTAAAGTCAAGCTAAAGTTATCTTAACATGGCTTTGCCCAACGTTTGACTCATGGTGCAAGCTTAACGTGTCTGTGAGTTTTTAAAGTTTTCTAGCGTACAACCAATATCAACAAGGACGGTAATACAGGATGAATGGAAACGCAAAAGTGGCAGTTAAAGATAAGCATGAGCATTAAAATTTAATAGTAATTCTTTCGTCTCACCTCATCGATTCCTATTGATCTGTTGTCTTTGTCGTTGTCCGTATCGGTATTCGATATTGCTGCCGGATAAAAGTATTGATGGAATCACGCCACCTTTTCTTGAGCCAAGAGACAAAAAATCTTCGTCCTCCACTTCCTCTTCTTCTTCGTCGCCAATTTCTCCATAACAGGAATGAACGTACTGCCTTACTTGTTTCATCGGCATCGTCTAATGAATCAAAATATAAAAATTATTTACCTCCACAAATGAATTGCAATAAGATTATTCAGTGTGGTGGAAATAAGGGAAGAGAATATTATTTTAAAAGTAAACCTGTTCAGGAATAAAATGACAATAAATTTCGACAAAGTGCCAACTCACGAATGTGGCGAAGAAGCAAAACAAACTAGGTTGGCGTAAGACAGAAACTCAAAATAATTAGTGGGCAGAAATTTAATAAATAGGTCTGCGAAAGCTTCGACTGAGAAAGAACAATAGCAGCAGCTTGAATAATACCCATTTCACCGAAAACTCCGATTCGTAAATTGCTATTCTTGTTAAAATATTGAAGACATGTTCAATGATTCCTGTGAATTAGGGTAGAACGCGGAGCAATGTTGACAAACATTTATTTTCGGGTTCGGGTGGGCGTGCTAACTTCGACCATCAATGAGTAGTTTTATCGGTCATCAAAGGGCATAGGCTAATCCTTTGCAAAGATTTTAAGCAAACTTGAAAGCAATGGTAAATAATGTTAAACATAATCTTATTCAGGAAGTAAAATTTCTTACATCTTCCAAGAGTGCTCTTTGCCACAGTTTAAAAAGTAACATGAAAGTCGCATCACGTCCCACAGAAAGAAGCAAAGAAAAATTTGTCCGTTTCAGTACAAATTTGGATTGCATTTGGAATTACAAGCGCAGTTTTCTCCTTTGTTATTGCAGCCATGTCTTTGTATCTTATACATAAATGTGTCTCCCATCCAAATATATTTGCGTAGAATGAAACGTAGCTTTGAGAAACGTACATCCGGCCTTGTAGAAGAATTTCTTTTTGTAGTGCGCAAGCATAATCTATAAAAAATTACGAAAATGAAATGACTAAGTAATTTTTCAATAAAATAGATTCATTGTCAGCCAATAGCCAATGAAAGAGAACGAATCGTAACCCTTACCACTAATTAGTCGCTCTTCAGGTGGTAGCTCCTTGAAATATTTTTTAAAATCCGCACTCCTACTTTTATAAGAGGGTTGAAAAACATGATACCACATCTTCTTCTTCGTCGGTAAAGCAGGCTGATTATAAACTCCAGGTTGGAGAGCCTCCTTACTATTGGAATGACTACTTGAACAACTACTTTCTTTGGAAGTCGTAGAGGAATCCAAACTAACTGCCAGTTCTACCGAATTTGTTAAATCATTGGATCCATTTAAATTGTCCGGAGAAATAGGACTCAAATCAAAACCAGGGTTATTTAAATTTTCTAAATTCTCTCCATCATCCATCATCATCAACATAGAATCACCGCTATTAATACTGCCACTCAGATCAGATTCAGATCCAATTCCAGTAGTCATTTGTGTTACTTGACTTGAGAGGTTTTGAATTGAAGTACTGGGTGTAAAATAAGTATCAATCGTTGAATTTTCACCCTCAGTCTCTGCAACTGTTGCAACAGGCTTTAAACTCAATGTGGTATCTTCAAACTCAATCCCACCAGAAACCCTTCTGGCATCTGAAGAATGAGGAGCAATTTCGTCTCTGATGTCAATTGCAGTAGGTGATTGTCCAAGTCCTTTTCCATTGTCTGAACCACGCAAACTGATTGCTAGGTCCACTGGTGACATGATGTTATTATTATTAGAATTGGACTTTCTTTCTTTCTTTGGAGAGTCACTTGAAGTGGATTGTCCATGAGAATTTGACTGTTGTCGTTGATGATTTGTTTTCAAGACTAGACCAGTGTTTTTTCCAACGCTTCCTCCCGTCGTACTACCAGTACTGACGCTGGACGATCTTGAGATTGATATTGTTTCGGTAGATAAGAAATCTGCAGACTTTTCAATGAGGGCGCTTACAGTTAAAGGAATTTCTGTATTCCTCCGGTTAGACCTCAAACTTCCAGGCGAAGTTGCCATCATGTCGTCAGTCCCACTCATTTCAATGCATACAGTTCAAACACACAATCAAATATTGACAGTAGCGGTAGAAGTAGAACTGCGATCAGAGTGGATGGAACTGTTGCAAACAACGTTGAGAGTGTGAAGTTGAGATCCAAATCGAATATTGCAAATAGGAGCGAATTCGATTTCGTAGTACTTATTTTCTTTCCTGTTCACTTCAATTCCTTCGTCAAACACGAGGAGCAAGAGCACTCGGCATATGTTCTATTGGTTGTACCTGAAATTGAAATGGAATAAAGTTATTATTTTGCGAACAGCTTAGCCACGCATTGCATTGTATATGCCTTCCCCTGTCGCATAATTGCATAAAATAAAAAATTAACCGCCTGCAAGTGTGTTCAATGTATTACAATCGTTAATATAACATTCACTCACGATTCACATTACATCAAACGAGTGCAGTTTTGCCTTGTCGTACTTGACTCATTTTACGCAAGCCGGTTAACCAGTTTTCTCTCATTTTCCACACAAAATGTGCAAGGTAAACAACCAAAGTGGTTTAATGAAAGCACCCTTGCTACTCATCTTAATAATTTACCTTTCATGCGAACCAGAACCTTATTAGACAAGATAGCAAAGGTAAGCAAAACTTACTTAAAATTTGGGTTAAAAATAAAAACAAAGTCAAATGTAATGTGAAATCACTCCTACCACGTACTTGCAAAACTCATGAAAATAAAATAATTACTATTGGAATTGGATGTATAGTTAAATAGTTAAAATCATCACCGTTTATAATTCTAATAACACCTGATTACATCCAGTAAATCTATCAAATATGCAAGACTGTTCTCTTTTCGGTGTCACTATTGCAATGTCAGAGTATAATCGGGAATTGAGATCGATCGACTATGGAGTGAAATGAAACGGAAGATTTGATATTTTTTCAGAAAAGAGCGTTTCCTAGTTTTAGCAGGTTAGATGGTTATGTTTTTTGGACAGCTTGACTACTGATAAGACCCCCAAATCATACATGCTATTGCTAATAGTCTGCTATAGAGATAACCTTTGTAAGCACATCCCATGGAGAGCAAACAAGTCTATGTACGAATCCCATAAACAAAAATATTGGATTAAGATAAGAGGATAAATCAATTAACACCCACAAAACGAGGAAATTAATGATGAGGTCGAACTTTAATTAATTAATCGACTGCGGTTTAAGCATTGTAGTACGACGTACAAATATTAGTCAGTGACCGAAAGGCACACCACATGCACTAAATAGTGGGTGGCGACCAATAAAAGCTCCTGACCTGACATGTAATTAAAAATGCTAAAGAAAAGTATGTGCCTTACGGTTATGGTTTTATTTTTCCGTAGTTTAACGTTGTACTTAACAGTTTTCTTTTTGGCAACACAGGCCATTAAATTAATGAAGCAATGACAATGAATCATCAACGACCTTTAATTTGTTTGCCATATTGCGTATTGCCATTACATTTGAATAACTTCTATACGTTTAGTTTTTTGTTCAACTGTATGTTTTCTTGTCTATAAAACGAAATATCTCTTGAACAGCTGGCTGTGATTACGAATGACTTAACCCCAATGGAATTTTCCAGCCCTCTCTGTCTAGCAATTAAAAATGTACTTCAGGCATACGTCATGTTACAATTGCATTTTCGTAATGGAAATATGTTCTTTTTTTAAATAGCTTCTCAGAAATCTTTATATTCTTAAATACTAATTAGCTCTAAGCCCCAATCCCAGGAAGACTCAAAAAATTAGGTATGTTATATTTCTAGTGAACCTAGCTTTCAGGGTATTTCTATGTTTTTCAAGAGTATACGTGGACTAATAAATTAAACTAACTATTTAGCGATAACTATCTGTAAAAAGTAAAAACTTACTATAATTTACGCGGAAATAGTCCTTGTTACTTGTAGTGCTGGGTTGAATAGAATATTTTTCAATCCTTCCATACAATTTTCGTTCACACTATACAAAGCGCTGACGTTGAGGAAACTTAATTGCTTCTTAATCAACCTGGCCTGGCCATCCAACCAAAGACCACCGAATTGACTGACTTGACTACATCACAAATAAGTTTGTGCCAGTGCAGTGATGGATGAAACTCAGCTGTTTCTGTCTCAGGCAGCGAATATTAGCTTAGCTTGAGCTTTTGGCATTAGCTTTTTCACTCGTGCTACACAATAGAAAATTACCTAAACTTTTGTGTTTACCACCCAAGGCAATGCAATGCAATGCTGGATTACACTTAACACGTAACTTGGATAAAGAGGGGTGGTTCACGTTCACAAGCACATGCAGCAAGTTGAATTCTCAAATTATATATTGCTGTTGTTCTTAAACCTCTTATCCAATATTGACCATTTTCTTTCTATTCTCTACTGGGTAGATGGATCTACAAACACTTTCCATTTCACTCGGATCTCCTAGCCAAAACAACACCCGAAATTGAAAATCGATCTTTGTCAGCTTGCCAGACACCCTGGCTGTGGCTTATGCAATTTAACACCTATGGAATATGGACCTGTCTTCTACTCTACTTGCCTTGCTTTTGGCTTATGGCAAAACCTTCGATTTATTTATTTATAGGGGGGAAATAAGACGAAGTATATTTCCGATTTCCGATCCGAAATGACATTTGGCATTTGTCAATTTCCGCACCACACGTGGACCCATGTAGTCCTAATCAATTTGATTCATCTATTCATTATTTTTCTGGAATCTTTCTGTTCATATAAGTCAAGAATAGCTGGAACGACTAAACTAAGGCTACTGGACTGGACTGGAATATGTTTCGATATGATCAACTAGAGTGAAGCACAATCCTCCTTGTTGACGTTGACGGTTGGGTTGAGGAAGGAACAACTAGTACAGAAAAGGATGCAATTTCGCAACGTAGATGTGGATGGTGGAAGTTGTTAGACAAACAGGCAGTGGCAGTGGCTAAAGGCTAGAGGCTTGCCTTCAATATTTATTTACGTGCATCGTGTGTGTGGTGTGAGTGTGGTCATGATGTACATGTAAACAAATACTAAAGCTCCATTAATTTATTACTTACTGCACCAAGGACCATTATTATATAACTGAATTTTATAACAAGTGAACGTGTGGAGTTCTTTCCAGCTTGTCTGATCAATTGGATTTCGAACAGAACTTGGGTTCTTTATAATTTAATAGGGTTTGGGTTTGGACTATATGGACATGAAGTTAATTTGATTTTGGCATGCCATTTCCTTCCTATTCCCTGCTGGGGTAGTCAATGCGCAAACCCACAACAAAAGCAGCCATTAAAAGCCGGTTTTACCTTATATAAGTTCCAAGTTCGTTTAGCTCAAGTGGTAGGGGAAGTATCAATACAATTTATTTTATTCTATAAATAATACTCCAGTAGTCGAGCCAAAAGGTCCTGGAAATTATAGTTGCAAAGGTCAGGCCAGGCAGGGCATATTGGCAATTGGCAAAAGCTTATTAGTACTAGTACTTGGATTCGGATCGCCAGTCTGGAAACGTGAGTTTTGGACAGTATTTTGATTCGTAAAAGCCTGAAAAGCGAATTCGAAAAAAATGTATACTGTGCAGGGATTCAGAGTACCACCGGGAGTCTTCTCTAGATTTTAATAAACTTTCGCCAAAATATCAGAAGCAATCTCTGATTGAAACTTGTACAAACTGGGCGAGAGTGCAACTTGAAATTGCAATCGTAAGTTTATTTAATAGCAACTAAATAAAATGAAAGTCTGTGTGGAAATTAAAGCGAAAACGAATCTTTTGTATACCTAGGTCAGATTGACCAATTTGCTGACTCCCAAAATTCATTCAAACACGGAAATTTTTATTTGATCATATGAACTGAACAAATGAGCAAATGCCTGTTGCGTTTATATCAATTTCTTTTCCAAGAGAAAAATGGACTTAGCAGCCGCTGGAGGGGTTGATGAGACTCGTAAGTCTTGACATTGGACTGAATGGTCTTGGAATGTTGAGTACTGTGACGAATGCAAGACAAGAGTATTTGAGCGAAATGAGACTTGGAAGAAGTAGGTCTAACAGTTGTTCCCCACTTTGGAGGTAATCACTATTTCGATATCATCTTAAGGGTGCCCTGTGATAACTAATATTAATACTTTGAATACTTTGATCACTAGAAGTGACCTGGCTCCAAGGAGTACAAGTAGTGGACCTCCAACAAAAGAAAATTGTCGTGGACTTGACTCCAGTGTTCTGTAACAGTATTTCAGGCTGCCATTTGAACAAAATGCTCCAGAGACGGAGTCGTAGAAATCGGATCTCACCTTACTGCCGAAGAAAACCTTTGAACACAATCATTCCTCCTAGTTGTCGAAGTAGCAGTGGAACTGGGAGCCCTACGACTTCGTTGAGTAGTGACGAAGGTGAACGAGGGCTTACGCCCATTACTCAATTATTCCAACAGCATATGAGTCTTCGGCAAACTCATTTGCCACACATCAGTGGAACTGCCGTACTTCCTAGTATTTTGAATCTCCAAGGGCAGCCATTAACAGCTGCTACCCCGGTTAGTGTGGACTTATTCGCAGAGCAACAATGTAATTTAGCTGCAAAGATGAAGACTGACTGTGACAGTAACTACCCCGTTCCTCTATTAACTCGGTCCAAGTCATTAGAAGATCTCAGGGAGTCAGTGAAACCAAAGACTAAATCTTTATCTTCTTATGTTTGTGGATGTGGTGGTGTGAGTACCGTTGATGTAACTCTGTCACCGAGATTAATGAGGGGAAATAATGAACAGCTCCTCCGTTCCAAGAGAGAGCAAGCTTGGTCTTCATTAGACAGCAGTCAAAATATTAAGTCAGAAATTGATTCAATGTCTATACGAATCCAAAAGTTGGATGTGTAAGATTTGCCCATGCAGCTCGACCACTTTTAACTTCTGTATCACAAAATCATGTGAATATAACGTTTAATTTTTTTTCTAAGTCCGATCATAATGGAAGACCAGTACATCAATGCATTTTGTTCATCCAATTTATAATCAGATTTTCAAAAATATGTGAAGTATGTTTTGTATCTCCCCTTCGTTGAGACGAGATGAAAAGTTGATACCTAGTGAGGAGGTCAGAATCAGTATCAGTGCATTCATATTTTAAGCATAACAGAACAGTCCAAATTTAAAATATTACTATTCATTAGAATGTTTGAATTTATTAGTCCGTGAATGATCAAAATCGACGAACAATAATTGTTCGTAATAATTATTATTATTAATGAAAATTTTGTAAGCTAGAATATTTTACATTTAGATTTTGGAAAATCCGTTCTCTGCATGAAATTTTCCTCCATAAACCAAACCTATGCTGTGAAGTTTTGCTCAGATCGATTTTATAAT
>WJEZ01000709.1:0-24047 GCA_009869925.1 Thalassaphorura encarpata
ATTTGTCAACATTTGTCTAACGGATATTTTTATTATTAATTTCTTCAGAATGTCTCCGTGTCAAGAATTCACCACATTTGCTGATGTTAGTAAAAAAGAAATGTTGCTCACAAAATGCGGAAACTCTCTCAATTTTGATGTAAATTTTGCCATCAAGCCACCCGTCCAAAAGAAAATTGATTATTGGAAAACTGTTGCCCCCGAAGACATTCCGCCAACTGTAATTATATTTGGAGTGGATACCATGTCCAGATCTCATGCATTTCGTAGTCTTCCAAAAACAATGGCCCTAATGAAGAAAATGGGATTTGTGGATTTCAAAGGCTATCATTCCTTGGCTCCTTCAACGCTTAATAATTTTATGGGATTTTTAATGGGGTTGCCGAGAGAAGAAGTTCGAGGTGGATGTGCTCCAAATTGGACATCACCCTTTGACCCATGTCCACTCATTTGGAAAGACTTTAGTCTACAAAATTATATTACAATGTATGTGGAGGACGGATCTCAAACTTTTAATTGGGGTGGACAATCTGGATTTCATGAGAAGCCTACTGACTATTATATTCACGCTCTTTTCAATGCTATCAAAGATCTCCGAAATAAACATTCTTCATTGGTAAGGAGAACATGAGTTTTGGGGAATGTGAGAATGTGCATATGGATTCGCATATGCAATTACCCCTTCTTTCCTTTTAACTTCGCGAAACAGAAAATTGACGAATTCTTTTATTTTCAGATCTGGAAGAATGAAGACAAATTAGATTGCACTTCGAATGAAACTGTGCCCGAATTTGTCGTGAGATATACGGAACGTTTTGTTAGGAAATTTCGAGACGTTCCATTCTTCAGTTTCACTTGGCTAGAGGATCCATTCCACGATAATCAGTTTACCCTAGCTCAGTTGGACACCCATATTTTGAGATTTTTTCAACTTCTCAACGCAGTTCCAAATTTATTAGAGAAAAGTCTTCTTGTATTCCTTAGCGATCACGGTGATCGTTTCAGTTTCTTTCAAACAAAAGCTGTGGAAGGTTTTATTGAAAGGGGTCTTCCTCCGCTAATGGTTCGTTTTCCTAAAAATTTGGAAGCAAGATTCCCAGATTTCAAGAAATTCTTAGCAACAACTACAGAAGCTTTAACATCTCCCTTTGATTTGCACCACACGATGATGCATATTTTGTCCATGGCACCTGGGTGGAACAAAAGTGTCCATTTTGAGCCAGTACTACCAGATCGGTCCAGCTTATTTTTTCCTGTGAGTTTGAATAGAACGTGTGACACTGTTCATGTCCAGCCTGGGAATTGTGTCTGCGGAACCTCAATGGATGTTGCTCCAATTAAAAATCCTTACTACCTCACCAAAATTATGGAATTTGCGGAGTCAAGACTGAATCATCTAGTTTCCAATTCAAATTACCACAGAGTGTGTCACAAATGGACAGCAACAGTGGATAACATCTTAGCGACTCGCATTCTCAAAGTCACGGACAATTACACTGATAATTTGATTCAATTTAACGCAATGCCTGCGAATGCAACTTTTGAAGTGAAAATCAAAGTTTTACATGCACACTCAAAATATGACGGTTGTGAATTGATCGGAGATTTTGAGCGTGTTAATTCCTATGGAAATCAGAGTTTTTGTGTCAAATTTGAGACGGATGAGGATAAGAGAATGAAGGAATTGTGTATTTGTAACTCACTTGTAAAGGAGGATCCGCATCCAACATAGCATATAGTTATAGTGTGATTTTAAGAAAGTGAAAGACAATAATTATACTGGCAGTACTTGAACATGACTCAAACGAGTTCACGGCCAGCCATTGATAAAGTGCTTTAAAATTGCCTTAGAACGAATACCGATTGTGTGTGATGCTAAGTCTAGTGTTCAGAGATTATGAAGTTCATATTTCTCTCGATTTTTTTGCAATTTACTCAGAGAAGAATCTACAACACAAAATATTGGATTTGTAGGCAGACATGACAGATCTGGCAATTGTGATAATTTATTGTCGAATCTCTAACGATAATTTGTTTTCTGACGAGTTCGTATTGTTACTAAGAAGAAAATAGCCTTAAAATATTGGCGTTATTAAATGGTGACTTACGCAACGTTTCAGAATCTCAGGAATATTACTAAAGATTTTACGTCCGAACTTTTTCTGAAATCTTCTTTGAGAATCTGTAGTTTCTAAACGTCAATAGGAGTGGAAGAGAATTTTGCTAATAATCAACCTGACGAAATTGGATTAGATTTGAGTAACGCAACAACAGAAGTGCGTATTCAAGTTGAACTAGAAAATTATTGCTTTAATGTATATTGCTTTACATTTGCAAAACAAAAAGAGCTTACAATAAATTCCAATGATGAATACTTTTGTGATCTGTCGAGTAATTATTTCTTGGAAAACTGATAACGTTTGGCAATGAATCCTTGATATCCAGCTGGAATCATCGTGACAGCGGAACGAGGTCACAGCTCGTCGTCGAGAGGGGTGGGAAAATAACTTAAATTATCCTACTCAGAGAGAGTAAAGAACAATGTGCTTTTTCAATCATCTACTTCAGACATGCTAGAATTCTTAATTGTGAACTGAATATAAAAAAAAGTGTTCCATCGAATATCGTTGCTAAAAATTCTTGAGGTGTTTAATTCTTAATGTGATGAACAATTTATTCAAACATTTAGTAGGTGACTTGTCAGTCTTTTAATTGCTTTGACTTGCAGCAGTAATAATACTGACCTCCCGGTTCAAAGCAGCAATATTGGGGTGGCTCACAAACTGGACATGCGGATTCTGTTGCAATAGCTTTTGAAGCAGGAATCGGTTCTATTTTAAAAGATTAAGGAATAAGAGACTTGATAAAAATTATGCTAAGTAAAGAATTTTGAAATAATTACCTCCTGTAGCCGAAGAATTAATCACAACGGCAAAAACCAAAAATGTAATGGCTAAAAATCTCAACTGAAATTTTGTGAACATCTTCGAAATGTAACTTTTTTCCAAAAATGTTTAGTAAACCTGTTCACAATCTCAACTGTGTTATGTATTAATGGGAGCTTGGTTTATATAATGCTTCTATAAATTTATAAATGATACAACCCGATCAAAATATTACATCATCATGTAATTTTAACTAAACTGGACAATCAATAAAATACAAGAATTATGCAGATCGATTAAACAATAATATCGCAGAACCGATTCGGTTTCACATCATCGCCAGCTGTGTGTAATCATGACAAGCGTTTGAACCATTACGTAGTGTCTAATTTCTCCCACCTGGTTATATAGTGGACTGGAATACACAGTTATCAAAAACTAAATTGGACAATCAATAAAATACAAGAATTATGCACATCGATTAAACAATAATATCACAAAACCGATTCAGTTTCACATTATCGCCAGCTGTGTGTAATCATGACAAGCGTTTGAACCATTACGTAGTGTCTAATTTCTCCCACCTGGTTATATAGTGGATTGGAATACACAGTTATCAATTAAATGTGAGAAATTACATCATTACGTGACAGTTGTTCATTTACAATCTCGATGACCTAAGCACCTTCCAATTAGTCAAAGTCTAAAGCGGATGAGTGAAATTATGATTGGTTGCACGAGAAAAAGAAAATTTTCCAAACTTAACAACAAAAGAGAATTTATGACCTGGTGAGAATTTTTGTAAATCGTTCGAAATTTGTTCTGAATGCAGCTCACATTGCGTACATCGTATTAAACGTTGTTTCGTCAAGTTTTAATCTGCGAAGGAAATGAAAAGCCAGAAAAAAGTTAGTTTGAGCGAATAAAAGTGGAGAGCCTGCGATTTTTTTTTTCGAATATGGAGAGCTTGGAAGAGAGTTGGAAAAAATGGAGAGCGAAGGAAAGTTAGGGAAAGAAAAGGAAGGGTGAGGAGAAGATTGAAGTTGGAAATGAAGCAAAATTGTCAAAGATCTTGACTCCTCATTGTATAAATCGGCTGTTTGCTCTCGGCGCCTTAATGATGGTGTAAAACTGGATTCCATCTCTACTAATAACTGCATCATTTCATGTGGACCTGGACTTGATAGAACAGGAGAGTTTGGATGACATTGGGACATGGTTTAGGTAAAATAGAAATACAATATGGTATAATCCTATTTTGTTTGGGTAATATAGCTTTTGTGTATTATTTTGCACTATCTAAAGTTCCATCCGAAAGAGGATTCAAGAACGGGGAAGAGCATTTCGAGGATGATTGAATCGACGAGGTTCTAAAAAAGATTCTTGAAGACAATAACCTCGAGTCACCGCAAGTGCAAGCACCCAAAACTTCCACTGAAAGCGCGGACAAGACGAAGAAACGTATTCGTGGAAAAATTAAATCGGAAGAGATTGTCATTCCCTTCAGGCTCACGATTTCAGCCATAGGCCGGTCGATTTATTTGGGAAATCGTGGTATTATAGAGGGAAGAGATTAGTCACTTCGGACGATGATAAGAATTGGAAGAAAGAATAAAAAGCAAAAAGATTAAATTCTTCGACAAAATGCTGAACACATGATAAATCAAATTAGAAATAACCATAGATTGGTAGATTATTAAAAACTTTTATGTAATTTTACAAAATCGAAAAATCCCGAATAGACTTCTTATTTTCTCATAATTTTACTGCGCAGTTTTTATACAAGACTCTATCGGTCTTCTTTGGAAACTAAATTGAAGAAAAGTTGCTTAAAAAGTTCCAAGTTTGCTTGCGCTAGCGCTAAAAAGATTTTGAAGCCCGTGAAGTTATTTCGACATAAATTATATCATTTAAGTAATATCACACATAGGAGATAGAATTCGCCAGAAATAATCGTACCTTCTCATACTTGAGTTTAAGTTGGGCTTATAAAGAAACGTAGTCAATAGTTATTTAAATGCTTCAGAAATTAAAAAGGTTTGGTCGGTCGTTCATTCATTAGAATCTGAACTATGGCGAATGACAATTTGAGATTGCCATGCACCATGAATAAGATGATAATGCCTAAGACAAATTGTTCAATATAAGTGGAATTAACCGTAGAATTTTGTAATGCCTTCCTCTAAACCTTGAAAACAATATGTAGTTTCACATTGAATCATAAAAAGAACTGGTCACCGTTTATTCCAGTGCTCTAGCAATTAAAAAGCTGTGGGCATACGAGCCTGAGATATGCCATGCACCGTGGACAAATACAAATTGTTAAATATTGCAGGAATTAACCGTAGGATTTAGCAATTATTTCTACCACAACTCGAAAATAATATGCGCTTTCATCCTAAATCATAAAAGTAATTGGTCACCGTTTATTCCAGCATCTCCAGAATTTAAAAACTCAGTGTCACTTGAATTAATACCATTAATCATAGGTTAATACAAGTTGTTCAATATAGCAAGAATGAACCGTAGAACTGTGGAACAACTACTTGCATTCGTTTGAAAATAATATGTACTTTCACTTTGAATCATAAAAATAATTGGTCATCGTTTATTCCAATGGTCTAGAAATTAAAAAGATATAGTAATTCCATTCGAATATGAGATGTGCCATGCACCCTGGGTTAAGACGAGTTGTTCAACGTGCAAGGAATTAACCGTAGAATTTTTTTTAATCACTTCCTACATGGTTTGAAAATAATGTGTTCTTTCCCCCTGAATCATAAAAAGAATAGGTCACCGTTTATTCCATACGACAGAAATTAAAAATGTGGATAATACCTATGTACTACAGGAATCAGAAGTGCTACAGCCTTCGTTCATGCCTTAATGGAAAGCTTGTTCAAATAGGAAGTGTTACCCAAAATTTTAGAATCCATGACACGAATCAGTCTTTAAAAATATAATAAAAATCTTTTTTTCTTTGTACCTGTCAAAATGCACTGAGGAGGAAGCGGGGAACTTCGAGATTTTTCTGCTTTTATATTTATAAAACGCGCGATACACCCGGAAGCAAGCAAATTGTGCTTCAATCCTGGAATTTTGCTCAACAATCAAAAGGACTAGTTTTCGAACAAGCCATCATCAACCAGGGACCTAAGTTTTCCGGTTCTAGAGATAAGTAAGGTGAATTTTTTTAATTGTGAATTTGAATGTATTGGGAACCCTTACTTGCAGTTGAATTAGTAAATGCTTTCAATGCATGGAAAATTACAAGCCACAACATTCTTAATCCATAATAGAAAATAAATTGTCTCATCTCTTTCTCTCTTAATGATTAACGAATCCTTAACAAATTTCAGGAAACATCACACGATGTGGATGTCAAGATTGATGAGAACAAGTAGAAGAAAACGTCTCATCGCCCTTGTTCCGTTTCTAATCTGTGCCATGACCTTTTACATTGTTTTGAATAATCAACTTGATTTCTGGGATCCATCACCACCAGTCATTATTATACGACTAGATGCAGAGAGTAACGAATTCATGAAGAACGAATTGACGAAATTAAAAACTGGATCAGAGTTGATAATTAATACGACTGGCTGCAAAATCCCAAAGACACTCATTTTCCCGTCGTACTATAAGGACGATTGGCACATGGAGATATTGCCGAATTGTGCTTATGAGACTGTCTTGTCTGTACTGTCCGAAGATCAGGTAAATCAAATTAAGAAAATTACGATGATTTTGACTAATTATTTGTTTTTATATTTTCTTCAGATTATAAGATTAAACCCTCAGAATTTGAATTATAATTGTTGCCTTCATGAAATTAAGAGGATTCATAATAACGACAAAGCCTATAAGTAAGTTGAAAAGTTTCTGTTGGACGATTTTTCACACTTTTATAGTGGAAGTTTTTCTTAAATTCTTTTGCAGATTGTCTGCATGTCAAAAATTCACCACATTTGTTAATGTTAGTAAAAAAGAAATGTTGCTCACAAAATGCGGAAACTCTCTCAATTTAGACGTCAACTTTGTCATCAAGCCACCCGTCCAAAATAAAATTGATTATTGGAAAACTGTTGCATCCGAAGATATTCCACCAAGTGTAATCATATTTGGGGTGGATACCACGTCTAGATCTCATGCATTTCGTAGTCTTCCAAAAACGATGGCCCTAATGAAGAAAATGGGATTTGTGGACTTCAAAGGCTATCATTCCTTAGCTCCTAATACTCTTCATAATTTTATGGGATTTTTAATGGGTTTACCAAAAGAGAAAGTTCGAGATGGTTGTGCTCCAAACTGGACAACACCTTTTGACTCTTGCCCACTCATTTGGAAAAACTTTAGTTTGCAAAATTATATTACAATGTACGTGGAAGATGGTGAACAAAGTTTCAATTGGGGTGGTCAATCAGGATTTCGTCAAAAACCAACCGACTACTATATACATTCACTTTTCATTGCAATTGAGGAGCTACGAAAAAAATATTCACCGCAGGTATGACAAAACATTTTACGACAAGTAGATTCGACAGGTTATTCCGATTCATTATTTTCAGTTTCGCAACAGTCAAGGAATCGACTGCACTTCAAGTGAGACGGTTCCTGAATTTGTCATGAGATACACGGAGCGTTTTGTTCGAAAATTCCAGGACGTCCCATTTTTTAGCTTGAGTTGGTTGGCTTATCCATTCCATGAAAATCAGTATACTCTGTCACAGTTGGACGACCACATTTTAAGATTTCTTCATCTCCTGAGCTCTCCAGTCCTTATAAAGAAAAGTTTTATTGCGTTTGTCGGCGATCATGGTGATCGTTTCAGTAGTTTCGGGAAAAATTCCTTCGAAGGTTATATTGAAAGGGGCCTTCCTCCTCTCATGATCCATTTTCCTAAAAATCTGAAAGCAAAATTCCCAGAGTTCAAGAAAATCCTAGCTACAACTACAGAGGCTCTGACATCTCCGTTTGATTTACACCATACCTTGATGCACATTCTGTCCATGGCACCTGGGTGGAACAAAAGTGTTGATTTTGAACCAGTACTGCCGGATCGGTCAAGTTTATTTTTTCCTGTGAGTTTGAATCGAACTTGTGATACTGTTCATGTCCAACCTGGGAATTGCGTCTGCGGAACCACAATGGATGCAGTCCCAATTAAAAATCCTTACTACCTCACGAAAATCATGGAATTTGCAGAGTCAAGACTGAATCATTTAGTTTCCAATTCAAATTACAGCAGCGTGTGTCACAAATGGAAAGCAACAGTGGATAATATACTATCGACTCGCGTACTCAAAGTTACGGACAATTACTCTGACAATTTGATTCAATTCAGCGCAATGCCTGCTAATGCCGCATTTGAAGTGAAAATCAAAGTTTTACATGCACACTCAAAATACGACGGTTGTGAATTGATCGGAGATTTTGAACGTGTGAATTCATATGGAAATCAGAGTTTTTGTGTCAAATTTGAGACGGATGAGGATAAGAGAATGAAGGAATTGTGTATTTGTAAGTCACTTGTCAAGAAGAATCCTGATCCACAATAGAATACTTAATTACATATGTGTGATACTAAGTCTAGTTCATTTTATTGTCTTTGTCATGCAGAATTTCTAACTTAAAGAGATGAATAAAATAGGAAGATAGTAAATGTTGAAGAAACTTTATTTCAAATCGATAAAAAGGTAAGTCCTAATTGCGTTGTTCTTGGATTCAAGGATAAAGACATAAAAAACAATAAATATGCCAGAATTGAACTAACGGTACGAGAGAAATTCTTGGCATATTCAGTAATTAGGTGTAGTTTTCGATAAGTTCAAAGTCGTCCTTAGTCTATTTATACTTTTATTTGATTTTATTACAATATTTTAAACAGAACTGTCAAAATTGTATTTCAATCCTATTGAGAATTGAAAATGGCGTCCAAAATGAAGAAGAAAGGACATGGAATCCCAGAGCTAAAGCTCCCAACTTTGGCAGAATTGAAAAAAATGTCCATGTCTTTACTCACAGTAGAAACGATGAATTGGGAAGAGACGGATCTTGGGATTGAAGAGTTGAGTGATGAGGAAGAGAGAGAAGAATTAGAGTTGACCGGAATTTGGAGAACAGAGTCATCCCTGGGGTGATTCAGATTGGGATTTTGTTGGCGTATGGGAATATGGGTCGGAAGATCATGTCCGTCGTGGTTCAGGTGAAGAAGACGAAGATGAAGAAGAAGAGGAGGAGGAGGAAGCTGAAGCTGAAGTAGAAATAGAAGAAGACGAAGAAGAAGAAGAAGAGGGTGAATACGATGAAGAAGAGGAAGAAATTCCACTAGCAACAAAGAAAAAAGATAGATTCAGACTTGCCCAAAACTTAGTTGTAGTCACAAAAGGTGAATCTTGCGAAGGTGGGCTCGAATCCTTCTCTAGGTCTCAGTTTCAATCATAACAAGAAAAATAAACATGCGACGCTAGTCAAACCTCAGAATCATCTTCCGCCGATCAAAGCAATACGAGATAAGAACCCCATGCCAGGAATTTCTCGCCCTCGCTATGTTTGGGAAACAGAGTCAAGAAACTACACTTGGGAAAGAAAATCGACAAGTTCAAGTCATGACGTTTGAGGACAATGCAATCATTGATCCAGTTTTTAGAATTTGGCGAAGAACTGCGCAAGGTGGAGAAGTTGGGCTAGAAATAGAAGAGGAAGACATTGAAGATTTGGAAGATTTGTTAAGTTTGGAAGTTTTGGAAGCAATTCGATCAGGATTTAGCAAAGGACCTCTTACGATGGAAAAATTCAAGGCTGTTGTGATTAAAGCTTTGAAAATTCCTCACAATGCCCCATTCCCAGAAGTTCTGGCTCAACTCTTTGTCAAAATTGATACGTTTGGCATTGGGAAAATCTCATGGGATGATCTCTGCGATTTTATGCAACAAAAATATGCTGAAAAGTAAGCAAATTGTTAATATAATTTAATAATTCTTATTCAAAAACTTTATTCTTGTTCATTAGGGCTGAAACGGAGTATACAAGTCCCCCTGTGGATTTGGTCAACCCATGTAAACCTTTTGAGACCCCACATCGTGGTCCAGTCAGTCGTGCCTTAACACTCCCAGATCGTGGACTTCTGACTTTCAGTGAAGATGGAATCGTTGCACTCTGGACTTCAAAATTTGCACCCAGAATCTGGCGTGCCCTTGGTCGCCCTGCAACTCTAAAGTCTAACGGTCCAATTGACAAAAAGACCAACAAATGGTTCACAGACATTGTTCTTCTCCAATCCATTGGAAAATATGCAGTCGTGACTGGAGAAAAAGAACTTCAATTCTACGACACATCTACTTATGACCCTTACTGTCAAATAAATTCTTTGTACTCAGTCCCAATTCATTTAGATGCAAAAGTTCAAGGAAATGGACTCATCATAGCTATGGGAGATATGTCTGGAGTTTTGACCATTTTTATAGTCGATGAAGCAATCAACACTCTGCGTGCTTGGTCCCAGGCTCGCAGGATTCATAATATTCCAACCCTTCGTGTTGAAGATGCCGTTTTAATTCCTGGAGTCAAATATGTCAAATATCAAGTTCATTCAGACATGATCTCTAATGTCATGTATGTCCCAAGCATGAATCGAGTCATTACTTCCTCAATGGACGTCCATAAATCCTTGGTCATGGGGAAACTGTTGCCTTATAGAAATGCGACTGAGCTGATGGAGGATTTGAGCTCAGATAAGATTGATGGGATCACAGATTTGAAGGATAAACCAAAACTGCGACGTGCGGCGGATCAAGTTCAATTCCCAATCACAAAAGGTTGTCGAACATTTGATGTTTGGGAAGAAAAGAAATGGATTGCAGCAGGAGGGTTGGATCGGTTAGTTTGGGTCTGGAATTTGTACACAGACTCTGTACCCATTGCCAAGCTAAGAGGTCACAACGCTGCAATTTATTCTGTCGTGTTTGACACAAAGAGTGAAACTGTGTTCAGCTTTTGCACGGAGAAAACAATCAGGATTTGGACTCTTTTTACGAATACTTGTATTCATGTCTTTGACATGAAACAAAACTAAACTACGTGGACCAATCATTTATTGTTTTTGTCCAACTACGGATGCAATTTTTATTCAAACGAGTGTTGAGGCTGCTTACATCAAAATGAAAAGGAGAGGGCATGATAAATTGGTAAGCGGAGGAATGTCTAAAAAATTAGTTTCGAAAATCGCTTAATCTTATGAATATAAATATTAGGGTGAAGACCAGACACATAAAGACGCAATTAGAGCTGTCATGTATAATCCTCAGCATGAATTCTTCATGTCTTGCTCCAGCGAAGATATTTTAGTATGGGAGTGTCAATCTGGAAGATTGGTGGCTGAATTCAATACGATTGGAGGAGATGGGTCTATGCATTTGGATACGATTGCCATGAAATTGGAAAAGACGATGGAGGAAGAAAGTCACTTTTTCATGCCTGTGGCAATTAGTCATGGGAGAGAAGTGGTAAGTTAAATTAAAAAATTGAATTATTGGTTTATTTCATTTGATATTTGACCTTGACCTTAAGGTTGACACGTACGACGTGGGTCCAGTCACTGCCGTGGCCTTGGACAACTTTGGAAGAAGATTCTTTACTTCTCATACGAATGGAGTTGTAAAAGCTTGGAACTTTTACAATGGGCGGAATTTATACAATTTGTATAAACCAAATACAAATCTTGACATTTGTGACATGCATTACATTACGATCAATGATGAGCATCGCTACCTTGTCACAGTTGGTTGGGATCGTAAAGTCATCATTTACATTGACTCAGAGGTAAGTGCATCCTACTTAATGATTCTTATGGTCACAAATTAATTCAAACATCGAATTTAATTTCAGGGTCCAGAAGTCGTGCACACGGTATACGTACCAGATAAGCCAATCGAATTTACTAACAAGGATTGGAATCACAATGATGATGTTTGGGCAGTGTCCTTTGGATATCCAAACATGATCGCTTCTGGAGACTACAGTGGAAAGTTGTTAGTTTGGAACATTAACTCTGGACACGTCGTCGCTAATCTTGTGGCCAATCAGTGCCGGTATGCAATTCAATTCTGAAAATATTTTTTTCTTCAACAGACGCAGTAATGCTAATTAAAATATTGCAATTGCAGAGATCGATGTGCTGAAAAAGACTCTTTCATTACATCCTTGCTTTTCTACGAGAAAAAAACAAAGGACACGAAAAACACTTACTTGGTCTCTGCGGGTCCTTATCATCTAATTCATATTTGGCGAGTAAGGGTTTCCAGGCTCAAACCATTATAATGTTGAGTAATTTTATCAAATAAAATTTTTCCTTAAGGCAAACACTACTCGAGAGTTGAACGTTGGGTCCGTGGGTTGGGTTCGCCCTTGCGAGGATCCTGAGGACCTCGTTACATGCATTCGATGCTCAAAACACAATAATCATCTTGTCACTTCAGATACTTGGTGAGTTTTAAGGATATCTTAATCAAAAATAATAAAACTGAGACTGATAAAATTCCAGGGGATGTGTCTCAATCTGGGAGATTTACGATGCATTGGGAAAAACAGAGCCTAGCGCTTGGTTCCCAGCCCATCGAACTAGTACTGGGAGAAATAAACTTTTTCAGATGAAAATCCCTAATACACCTCCAATGGGAAAAAAGGATCAAGGGTTCGGCAAAGGTCCTGTTCAGCTTCGATTAGTCAGATCATGGAAGGCCCATGTAGATGGGTTTGCACTGCCTTGAAGTATGCGACACCTACGGATTGGTGGTCACAGGGGGCAAGGATTGCTCTGTCAGGGTTTGGGATATGTATGGTGAGTCTTCTTCGTAGTTCGAGTCAATTTTTTCAAGACTGTAAGGAAATTTTATATCCAGGAAGACATTTGGGAATCCTTGGGTCTGGCCACTACTGGCATACTGGTGATCCTGAATCCTATGCCATCAGATCATGGAAGGCCCATGTAGATGGGTTTGCTTGCCTCGAAGTATGCGACACCTATGGATTGGTGGTCACAGGGGGCAAGGATTGCTCTGTCAGGGTTTGGGATATGTATGGTGAGTCTTTTTCGTAGTTCAAGTCAATTTTTTCAAGACTGTAAGGAAATTTTATATCCAGGAAGACATTTGGGAATCCTTGGGTCTGGCCACTACTGGCATACTGGTGATCCTGAATCCTATGCCATTTCATCTCCTCGTGATGTCATCTTGGACATTAAACGTATTCGTGCGATGGAAGTTTTTCGTCAAGTGCCACCACCACCTTTGAAAATAGAAGAAGTGGCTGAAGAAAGGGCCAGATTACTCGTTGAGAAAAAGAAGAAGGAATTACTGACTGATGAAGAGATTCAAGAGCGATCTTTGATGTATGAAGGTTTGATTGAGTTGGATAAGGGTAATGAAACTATGGTTTGGCTCAAACCAAATGCCCCAGTTGGTCCTCATCGCCGAGGAAAGCCCTTACCCTCTCACAGTCTTCTCAAAATGTCCTACGCTTTTCAAGGCCAAGGGAAAATCAGACGCAAGTTCTCTTTGTAGGATTAATTTAAAATTGGCTGAAAAGCATCGAAATTAAGTTACTTAAATTAATGTACGTAAAGGTTACATTTTTTAGTGGATTAAAATTTTACTAGTATAAATTAGAACTTGGTTGATTTGCATAATTGCTTAGATTAATTCTGTTAGAAAGTTTTAATCAGATTTGATCAATTTTACATTCCAGTGTAGCATTGCATTGACGTTGATATTTTTGAGAATAGGGCTTATGGCTTGGCTTATCCTTAACCCTTTATCTCAATTGTGATTACCCGACTGAAAAAAACATGATAGTTTGAAGAATAACAACCTTGCACTAACATTGACACCCGATTATCATTCACGTGCTACATGTAAATCCATAGCAATAGTACTCGGTTCTTCATACCCGACTCCCACTAACGTAAGTTCAGTCTGTGCGGTTAGCCAGCCGGAAATATTAATGATAAGAGTTTAATTCGCAAATGAGTCCATAAGTTATAGCGACATTACATTGTCTTTTCCATTTCCAGTCCCTGTCGTCTCCTATGCATTATAAAAGTGGAACTTTCATTTTTCGTGTTTGTCTTGACTCAGATCTATATGGCGTGGCATGGAATACCCGACTCCCACTAACGTAAGTTCAGTCTGTGCGGTTAGCCAGCCGGAAATATTAATGATAAGAGTTTAATTCGCAAATGAGTCCATAAGTTATAGCGACATTTCATTGTCTTTTCCATTTCCAGTCCCTGTCGTCTCCTATACATTATAAAAGTGGAACTTTCATTTTTCGTGTTTGTCTTGACTCAGATCTATATGGCGTGGCATGGTACGGCACGGTATTATCGATTATGACGAAAACTAGCAATAAATTATTTACGTTAAGTGTAGTTGAAAAGAAAGTGAGGAGTTAGTCATGTTCGTCGTATGTTTTTTTAGTTTAGTTTTATTAGTCATTGACAATTTGGTCGAAAATTTTTTGAAAGTTTAGTGTTGGAGACCCAGTGCAGTGCTCAGTCCCCCTAAGCTGTATTTTTCAATCATTCTGAATGGACGTCTCTAAGAAATGACCAGAAAACGCATTTTCCAGTTGTTTGCATTGTGCTTAATTTGTGCATTTGTAGTTCATGTTTTTGACAATTTCTGGAAATATCCAAGTGACGAAACGGTTCAGAGGTTTGTGGAATGGGTTCCACCCAGTACGAGTAGCAGTACTCCTAGTCCTGATGACATCGCCGTGCAGGAAGAAAAATCAGTAGATTTACTTATTGATACAGACGGGTGCAAAATCCCAAAAACACCAGTTTTTCCAGAGTTTTACAAAAATAAATGGGAAATTCTTCAAAATGCTCCTGATTGTACTTATGAGTCTGATCTTTCTACACTAACTGATGATGGGGTGAGTTAAAAATTAATTTAATTATGTTCGTCAACTAATTTGTTCTTTCCCTTCAGATTATCACGTTAAATCAGGAATTCGTAGATTCCGAGTCCGAGTGCTGCTTGCATGAAATAACCAGGATTGAGAATAATGACAAAGGATACAAGTATGCCCAATAATATTTTAAATATTAAATTGTGAAATTATAATTTGGTCGTTGTTTGCCTTTTCAGCATGAGTGATTGCCAAGAATTTACAACAACTCCAATCAATGTGACAAACAAAGAAATTCTTCTTACAAAATGTGGAAAATCTCTCAATTTTGCTGTCAATATTCCTATAAAACCTATCGTCCAAGAAAAGCTCAATTATTGGAAGACTATTCCAACGGAAAACCTTCCGCCTAGCATTATTCTATTCGGATTTGACACCATGTCTAGACTCCATGCTTATCGTGGCTTTCCAAAGACATTAGAATTTATGAAGAAGATGGGATTTGCTGATTTTAAAGGCTATCACTCCTTAGCCCCGGAAACTCTTCCAAACTTTTTGGCTTTACTGCTTGGGTTGAAGTATAATCAAGTCAGGGGCGATAGTAGCGGTTGTGCCCCAGAGTGGAGATCACCCTTTGACCCTTGCCCGTTCATTTGGAAAGATTTTAATAGCCGAAATTATGTTTCAATGTACGTAGAGGATGGATCTCAATCCTTCAATTGGGGGAATCAAGGAGGGTTCAATCAAAGTCCTATGGATTATTACATGCATCCCTTATTCAATGCAATTAAGAAATTAAGGATGCAGCATTCACCGGTAAAATTTTATTTTCTAATTATTCGCATTCACAAATTTATCTATTTATTTTGCTTGACAGGTTGATGGCGACGAAGATAGCGAAAAAATTATGTGTACATCATCTAAAGAATCTTACCCCCAGTTCATAATTCGTTACACCAAACGTTTTCTCGAAAAATTCCAAGATGTGCCAACCTTTAGTTTGAGCTGGAATTCTAATCCAATCCATGACAATCAAATGAGCATTACAAACTTGGACGATGAATTACTTGAATTATTCCAATTCTTACAAGCACGTCCAAATCTACTGCGACGAACTCTCATTGTATTCCTAAGCGATCATGGAGATCGTTATAGTTTCTTCATGACTGAATCCGTAGAAGGATATGTGGAACGAGGTCTACCTGCCTTTTTCATGAGATTTCCTGAGTCTCTAACGCCCAAATTTCCTGATTTGGACATGAACCAAATAATTAGTAAAAATACAGAAGCTTTAACTTCACCGTTTGATCTCCACGAAACTCTGCAGCATATTTTGTACTTGCAAGATGGAGAAAATAAAATGCTCAAATTTGATCCAAATGTAATCCTGCCGGACAGGTCAACATTATTTAAACCAGTGCCCCGTGATCGAACTTGTGAAAGTATTCATGTAGAACCTGCAGTTTGTGTGTGCAATAGTTCTCTTACAGTTGAACCCCTTGAAAATCCATACTATCGTCGAAAAATGACTGAATTTGCAGAAGAAAAATTAAGAAAAATAGTTGAATCTTCCAAGTATGAAAAACTGTGCAAAGAGTGGTCAGTTGGGTCCATTGGGTCTTCAAGAGTTGTACAAAAAACGACTGATTCAGCAGATTATCTTCTTCAATTCATGGCTGATCCAGGGGATGCAAAATTTGAAGCAAGGATCAGAGTATTTTATAAATCTTCAAAATTAGAGCTGCTGGGGAATTTTGAACGTGTGAGTGCATACAAAAATCAAAGTTTTTGCATACCGTCTGTGACGGTTGATGATAAACGTATGAAAGGATTTTGTTTTTGTAAATGATTAATGAAAAAAAATGACAAGATCAACTATTTAAATAAAAAATATAGCGAAATTGTATAAAAGAATTTGTGTTTGAGATGTTTACTTCGGATTATTGATGAATCTCTCTAGGCTTATTTTTATCTGCTAATTACAGATATAATGAGTAATGTCGGCCTGTGGTATTTTTATTAGACTGACTAATTTGAGGAATTTAGGATTTGATCTGAATTCCGCTGCGGAAGATGAAACTGGTCATGGTCATATTCATATAGTCAAAACTAGGCTTATTTTTATTTGCTAACTGCAGATACAATGACTAATGTCGGCCTGTGGTATTTTTATTAGACTGACTAATTTGAGGAATTTAGGATTTGATCTGAATTCCGCTGCGGAAGATGGAACGGTCATGGTCATATTCATATAATGAAATAAAATTCAATGAGCTAATTCTCACTCAGTAATTTCATTTATCAATTTCCCTGCTTAAATCTTATCGGATAAATGTACAGTCATAATATTTCATGTAATTATACCGGCCGCTAGATAAGATAATGCAACACATAAATTGGAATTTTTACAGTGCCACATTAATCTATAAATTCTTGTTAGTCTCTGTACTGTGCAAAATTTTCAGTGTAACACCGACTAGCCATGATGTCGTTTAAACTTCTAAATACGTTTGTGTTGATTTTTGCCTTGTTTCTTCATGGAAAATTAGTGGAGGGTAGTTCGCCGCTTCAAGCCATAAGAGAGCGAGGATTGTCAAGAATATTGTCGCCTCAGACGACAACGACGACGGCAACAATCGAAAATAGTCCAAAGGCCGCAGCTCGTCTACCTAAAGAAATTTTACCAAAACATTATACCCTTACGTTGACCCCCGTCATTGACGAAAATGAAATTCCACCGTTCTTGTCCGTGGGTCTGTACAATGCAGATGGGGTCGTGACGATGACAGTGACTTGCCTAGCCCCTACGATTAATATCACATTTCATGCATCCGAAACTATTACAATTGCAGACACAAGGACAACAGTAAGTCTCGTGTGATTTAAGGTTTTCGACCCTTAATTTCCAATTATTCTGATTTTCTCATTGACTAAGGTGACCTTGAAAGGGAGCAGTACGCCAATTCCAATAGCAGCTCAGACTCCAATTCCTGAAAATGACTTCTACGTCATCACCATGCAAAATCCACTGACTTTGGACCAAGAATACGATGTGAAAATTTATTTCATTGCACCCGTTGCAACAGAACGTATTGATGGACTCTATTTGTCAAAGTATACACCACCAGGTGCTACAGTTCCCAGGTCAGTTGGAAAAATACTTGCAGAAAAGTAGAAATCGAAATTGGTTGAACTATTTATCATTATAGTGTCATAGCCGTCACGCAATTTGCAGCTAAAGCAGCTCGTCAAGCCTTTCCTTGTTTTGATGAGCCTTGGATCAAAACAACTTTTGATATTACGATCGGGAGATCTGAAAATTATACCGCCATTGCAAATTCTCCTTTGGTTGACTCAGACAACACGACGTATGTTTTTACATTTGCAAATATTTTTCATATTAATAGCCTCAAATCAAATTTAATTTCAGATTCCCAGGTTGGTCTTTCGATAGATTCGACACGACTGTTAAAATGTCAACATATTTGGTTGCGATTGTCGTTTCTAAATATGAATACGAACAATCGGATATAATGCTACCGGGAGACAAACCAGTTCGGGTAATGCTAATAATTCAAAAAATACATGAAAACGAATGGAGTTAGATTTATAATTTTAATGTATAACCTCTAAAAGATTTACGGACCCAAACACATGATAGAAGATAAACAAGGTGGAGTTTACACTGCAAGGATTTCAGCTGAGGTCATGAATTTTTACGATGAGTATTTCAATGTTGATTACAAAATGGGGAAAATGGACTCAGCTGTCATTCCTGACTTTTATTTTGGGGCTATGGAAAATTGGGGGTTGATCACTTATAGGTAAAATTAAAAATTATATGAAAATCTTACAAATTTTGTGACATAATTTGAATATTTTGTTATTATTTAGAGAAATATTCTTAATGTACTACGAAGGAGAAACGACTGAAATTGAGAGAGCACGAACAAGCAATATTATTGCTCATGAGTCATCTCATCAATGGTTTGGGAATTTGATCACGTGCTCATGGTGGAATCACGTATGGCTAAACGAAGGTTTTGCCACCTACTTGTCTTACACTGGATCGAATAGAACCGACCCAGAGTTTGAACCATTGATGGGGATTTTGAATGATGTGGTTCAACTTGCTTTGGCCGTTGACGCAAATCCGGCCCTGACACATCCAATCAGGAATGAGGATTCTCTGACTGAACCAATGTATGATGACATCAATTATGAGAAAGGTGCCTCAATTATTCGAATGATGGAAGGATTCTTGGGTCAAAACACTCTAAGAAAGGGTCTTCAAAGATTCTTGAAAGAATTGTAAGTCATTTTTATTTAAATCATTCATATTTTACTGGAATTTTGAACATTTTTTAATTTTTTCTCAAAGCGAATTCCAAAGTGTTGTTCAAGACGATCTTTTCTATATCCTAACTGCCGTTGCTCATGAAGATGGAGTAATTCCTGACGATTTGACAATGAAGGACATAATGGATACTTGGACTCGTCAATCAGGCTATCCTCTGATTCGGGTATCGAAAGGGTTTGCACAAAATACAATTCACATATCACAGGTTAGCATGCAACACAAACACCTTAATAAAAATCTTTAATTATTCGCAAATTAAACGCCCATGTTACAGGAACGCTTTGTGGACGGTTTGCCTCCAGGGGATCTCAACCCAAATGACCTTTGGTACGTCCCAATCTCAACTGCAACTCAGGATGACCCAAATTTCTCAAACCATGCTGCCAAATTTTGGATTGACAAATATACGGCTCTAACTATTCAGCCCCATAATGTCAGTACATGGATTCTTCTTAATCCTGATGCTATGGGTAATCATTTTGGTTCTGATTTTAAAATGAAACGAATGAGAATATTACAATGTTTAATTTTGCAGGATTCTATCGTGTACTTTATGATGCTTCACTCCTTTCCTTGATAAGGACTCAACTCGAAGCGAACGCTTCGATCATAAGTCCCGCTAGCCGTAGTCAATTGATTGACGATTATTTCTCAATGGCATTCCATGGTACGCTGACGATTTTACTACAAAGTTCCTTCAAATAATTTTTAATTATTATAATTCTACCTACATAGGGCATATTCGAATCGAAACTGCATTTGAGCTCACAAGATATTTGAATCAAGAAGATGAACTAATCGTATGGGATTCATTATTCACCCAATTGGCACCGACCTTGAGATTGCTGTCAGGCACAGCCGGATTTGCGTCATTCAGAGTCAGGAGATTTCGACACAAATTGAATTTTATAGGGCCATATTTTATATATTAATTTTTTGAAACAGGAATACATGTTGCCAAAAATTAATGCCGCAATCACGCGACTTGGATTCAATCAACCAACAGATGAGAAAGGTGTGAGGGTCTTGCTTCGGCTTCAATTACTCGATTGGGCATGTGCTTTGGAGTTGGAATCATGTTTGGAACATTCGTCTCAATTACTCGACCAATGGATGGCTGATGTCGATACAAATCCGTAATGAAATAATATTAAACAATTTTTTTAAGCAATCATGACAGATTGACGAAATATTATTATTTTTAATTCTTAGAATTCCTATTGATCTTCGAGCAGTCGTTTATTGTGGAGCTGTAGCAAAAGGGGGTCCCACAGAACTGCAATTTGTCCTTGATAGATTTCTGAACGAAACAACTGAACCAAAGCAAAAACCACTTTTATTAAACGCACTAGCTTGTGCCAAGGAATCATTTCTACTACAGGCGTACGATATTGAAAATTTCCTTGTAGTAGCTGAATTTTTAATTTTAACCTGGATAATTTATAATTTCAGGCTACTCGACAAAACACTAGAAGATCCATCTGAACTTTCGGANGAATTTTCGGACGTGGATAAAGTGACACTAATGCAAAGAACCCTTCAAAATTCTGTCGGCCGACCATTAGTCCTCAATTTCATTCGGACCAATTTTAAGGGATTTATTGATCAAGGACTTAATGCAACAGCTTTTACACAATTTTTTAGCACTGTTGGCCAAACTTGCAAAACAAATACAGAATTTAAAGCTGTAAGATATCATATATTTTATTCGTGGAGTTTTTGCAGCTTGTACTGCTTGGATATTTTAATGTCTTAAAATTAATTCTAGATACAAAATTTTACTGCCGTATATGAAACGGAGTTGGAACCGATTGCAGAGACTTTGAGCGAAACGCTAGCTTCAATTGAAGAAAACATTGGTTGGATGAATTTGTACTATCAATCCATGCACGATTGGTTCAAAATGCAAATATCGATGTAATAACAAAACATTGGTTGGATGGATTTGTACTATCAATCCATGCACGATTGGTTCAAAATGCAAATATCGATGTAATAACAAATGAACAAAAATTTAATAAATTAACCATAGTTGATTTTTGAAGGAATTTCAACATAGTAGTTTCCTCGCATTCTGTGAAAACATTTAAAATGGAAAATTATTTTTAATGAAATTGTCAACATTTTTGTCTACTTACTTTGGATTCACAAAATGTCCATAGCGCACAGGTGCTCTGCATTTCTCTGGCTTCACAGAACACCATTCACATTCACAATTGAAGGAATTTCAACATAGTAGTTTCCTCGCATTCTGTGAAAACATTTAAAATAGAAAATTATTCTTAATGAAATTGTCTACATTTTTGTCTACTTACTTTGGATTCACAAAATGTCCATAGCGAACAGGTGCTCTGCATTTCTCTGGCTTCACAGAACACCATTCACATTCACAGCCATAAATATTTTTATTCCGAATTGATTTTGCAAAATAAAATACAGAAGACTCGTGAGCACAGTACGGATCTAAAAAAATCAGAATTACAATCATAAACTCCAAATATGTTCAGATCTGAAATTAAAATTACCTGTGAAAGGAACTGCTCCGTGACAATTTGGCTGTGGATGACTAAACCCACCGCCATTGATAAAAAATTCAATGTGACCAGCGTTTCCCAAAAATCCACCAAGGCCGAAGGACGTATGTGTAAAATCTACAAAACTTGCATCCGATTTTCCAAGTAAATTTGGAAATATTGATCCGCCTGGACAATCTAGTCCAGAAATCCTTCCAATCTTTTGATCCTGCCTTCTTTGCGATTACATCTCCTGCTTTTCCTGCCACATGACATCCCAAACTATGCCCTACAATGTGGACATCCTTGAAATGTTTAATTCCTCCAGCTTTTTTAAGGAATGCAATAAATGCTGCTACTCTTGTTCCCACGATTCCGACATTAAGATTTGCCGGGAGAGATAGAGGACCACTTAACCAGGATAGCAAAACTGGAAAATGCACGCCGGCCAATTCCCGGTAATCAACCATGATGATATTTGCATTATGATGAATTGACAAATAGGCTGTTCAGAAATTAATATAAAAATTTATTAGCCAAAATGTTTATGCCCATGTTCGGCATTACCATTTTTGACGAGTTGAACATCCGTAAGTATTGCTGAATGACTCAACATTCCATGAATGAGAATAATGAGTGGTCTACTATGATTAAATTGACTTTTTTCTAGAGAAGTTATATTTCCGAGTAGAATTTCTTCTGAAGAGTCTTCGTTCCTAAGAAGTCGTACCAAAATTTACCTCTACATTAAGATTTACTAATTACTTGCACTTACTCTGGATTTGAGAAAAGAAAAAATTGAACATAGTCCGGATTTCTTGTGTACAACCAACCCCGGATTCCGTTTCTGGGCGGAGGAGCAACCAAATTGTTGCTTGGAATAAAATACCCAAGAAATAATAATATCGTTACAGCAAAATGAACTGCACAGTAGTGCATTGTTGTTGTTGTTGTAGGTGCACTGGCAGAAAACAACTGTGTCAATGCCTCGATTCATCAACGTTACTACACGTAAATTTTCGCACTAAAGAAATTGCAAGCGCATAACTTTCAATTTCTTATACATGTCATGAGCTGACTTTTCTCATGTAGGGAGGTCAAGGCCAAACGCAGAATTCATAGAGATCAAAGTTCTCATCGTCTAAATTAATGTTAATGCATTGGTTTTAGCTTTAACGGAATTTTAATTTGTCTCATGAGCTTTTACATAGCCTATTCACTATTCAGATTGCAGTATGGTCATTTAGTCTAATGCAAATCAAATAAACTCGAAAATAAATTATTGCTTTGGACATAAATTTATTTCAAGCCTACAAAAAATTTATCGAGCTAACAACATTTCGTTTTCCAGACACGAGTAGACTAGCATCGCTGCATTTTTGACAATTATCTTGTCCAAACGTGGCAGCTACACGCAAGACTCAGTTTTGTTGAAACAATGAGATCAATCTTCATTATGCTATGCGATCAGTTATCATTGTCATCCATTGAAGTTCATGTTTAATGTTACGTCAAGCTAATTTTAAAATTTTATATGACGAATCATAAAATCTGGCATATGAATTTTTGAATGCACGTATACAAGTCTTCCAGCCATACGGCGGTGTAGCTTAGTTATGTAAAGGCAGGAAAAGAGGAAATATTTTACTCATTAGTATGAAATGAGAGTACATTTGTATGTATGGATAAAATTAACTCTTCATTATTATTCCAGTTCCCTATAATCCTATGCATATGTGTGGTATGACAATGACATCCATTTCAGCAGAATCAGATTAGTAAAAATTGCCCAACTTGAACTTAATGAGCTGAGCTGAGTTTCCATCCGTGATTATGTAAATGGACTCCTGACTCCTGCCTTTTGTTCTTGTAGTTCTTATTCTGTCCTCTCCTGCTTTATTTCATATTTAGACTAGAATACAAATAACTACACGTCCGTATCTACCTGCCTCCCTAATCGTAATCCAAGGCTCTATAGTTTTGATTTTGATTAGGAGCAGGTGTGTCTAGTAAAATAATTCTCCTGAGAATTTTCTTCTGTATCTTTTCCAAACGAATTCTGTACGTTTCCTTAAAAATTTAAAATTTCTCAATCAACAAGTAGTTAAGGCTGAAAATCAATGGCCATCAGTCTCAATGGTACGTGGTTTAAAAATAATCTAACTATAAGTTTGGTTTATTAACGTGACCTTCTAATAGAGAATTTTTCTAAATTGATTGGATTGGTTTTACATTATTATATACAGGGATGGAAAATGCTGGACTTGGTGGGAAAAAGAACAAATCTTCCTCGAATCCAATATTAAGATTAATTCAATATCATTATGGGTGAGAATTTTCAACCTTATTTTTCTAAATGATAAATGATTTAGCTAATCT